>OX439483.1:47039503-47121933 GCA_949320155.1 Melangyna quadrimaculata
TTACATTTGCCTCCGTCTCTAAAAAATTCATTTTGCCTTCTTCCAGAAATTCAACGTTCAATTGGACAGCTATACAACCTACAAGTCACGAGTGATGAACATCAAACCCAGAGTAGCCCAAGATTCAGAGCTAAGTCCCTTCCTGTGCACCCTGAACACATGTGATCAGCCTGAGCCACTGGAGGTGAAAATCTTCTATTTGCTGATGACTCCCTAACATTTATGCCATATCAATGTCTCCTCTGGAAGCTTTAGACAAAGTGGAGTAGGACGACTCTTAGCCACCCTAAAGAAATTAGACATTCGGATAAACACCTCTAAATCGAAGCTTGTGTGCTTCAGGAGACCCAATAGACGAATTCGTAGCGCAGGGGGAAATGTGTGTGTGCATCGGGAAAAGGTGATCTTATGGACGTATCTTAAAATATCTGTATCTACTTTCAATTATACCTCCTTTTTTATCTTTAATAAATCGTGAGAATAGGAATGAAACCAAACATTGTAATTTCAGCAATTGTTCTACAAATATGACCACCCTAAATTTGTGACGTATGAAAAATCTGGTCATTTTTAAACTTAACAAATAATACACAGAATACAGCTTTTCAATCAATAGATTTATAGTTAACAGAGACTGTGGTATCTATAAAATAAATAAAACAATGTACTTTAACAAAACCACAAGGTAAGACAACAAAAATAAACTGTCCAAATTGTTGATTGTTTTATAAAGAATAGATTCTGATGTCAAGTGCAAATTCCTGTACCAAATTCTTAATAATAACAATTCTTTCAAAATAAAGATATAATAAAGATTCTGATGTCAAGTGCAAATTCCTGTACCAAATTCTTAACAATTCTTTCAAATAAAGATATAATAAAGATCTCAACACAAATAAATAAAGAACTAAGAATTAATCGTTGCGATTAATATTTGTCATTTATATTGAAAAGTGGATTTATAGTGATCGATTCGTCAAAATAAATACAAAACTCAAAATGCCATCAGAAATAAAAAGAAAAACACTCCGCATTGTGTGGTATCGAATATCGATGAGGACTTATTCTTTCGAGAACAACATTTAACCAATTTACCAATGAATGACCAAATCCACCTCCATTTGCCAGAGATTTCTATTGATCTCCCTTACTTCATCCATTGCCATCGCCAGAGCCAGCACATCAACAGAACACAAAAATCCACATTGTCATTGAAATGCATTACAAACTTTTTCTTTTTCCTCTCTCAAGTGGAACTGAAATGCATTTCTTTTCTTTCACCTTTTCACCTTTTGTGTGTTTTTAACAAAAAAAAAAAAAAAAAAAAATAATAAATAAATGAAAGATGATGAAAAATGCGGGTGCTCGGATTTTGAATAGAATCTGACTTGCCAGACAGTATGTCGCCAGTTAAAACCAAATACAAATATTTTAAGACACACATAGGTACCCACACACTCCCGCATCATTTTTAGGAAAAGACAATCCCGCGACGAGGCAGACAGACGGGCGACATAAAGTGCATTCCCACTCGGTTGTAGAGTAGACAATATATCCATTTCAGGTAGGACGATCTAATTGCATTGAATATGGACGATTCGGACGGACAACAAACGGACACGAATATTCATTCAAAACGAATTCTCTTCGCCTTCGCTCTTTGTCATCAAAAACATACAACAAAAAACTCACACTCACATACAAGGAAGACATAATGGCCGCCTGTCTATTTCTGATCCCACCACTTCGATCATCACAATGGAATCAAAAATATTAGATTTTCTGTCAAAAATAAATAATTCACGCGTATTTAAGGATTCGATTGTGTTTTGTTATACAGGGGAATTCTCGATTTAGAAAAGAAGAAGAATGGACTAATCCTATTGGACAACACACAATGAAAACTATCGATCCTTCGATTTAGAGTCATTTGCTTGAATGAATGTCTTTCATTACAATTTTTCATTGAGAAGATGAAAAATTTGTTGATGTGTTTTTTTTGTTCACCTTTCTTATATTCTATATTTAAAAATTTGATATCAATTGACAATAATAATTAAAAAAAAAAAGCAAAAGATCAATAAGTGTTATAATGTGAACTAATGATTGGAAGAATTTTATATACATATAAAGTAGATGAATGGAATCCTTTAATGTCCTTAAACAAAAAACAGTCTTACGATTTTCAAAATGAAGGATTTATGGAAAAATAATTGTTAATTATGCTTGATCTTAAACAAAAAAAAATAAGTTACTATTGCATGTTTAGCCTTTTGAGGCAAATCTTATGTATTATACCATTTAAAACGCAGTCAATAAGTGCTGAAAAAGGACCCCAATGGACAATTGTGGAATAGTTTGGATTTCTTTCGTTCTATATGATTGATTTATTGTATATTGAATCCAAATATGAAGTCCGTCACCAAAATTTAGTGACAACAATATGCTAATTACTCGAAATCTATTAAGTTTTTTTAAATAAATAACTCCCCCAATTGAAGAAAATGAAAAATCTAGTAGCCCGTAGCGTAATAGTTAGTGCGTTCGACTGTCACGCTGGAGGTCTGGGATCGCTTCCCAGCCTCGTCCACCTAAAAAACTAAAAAGTTTTTTCTTCAGGGCTACTGCCTCTTGCGAGGAATTGACAAATCCTCCAAGAGTAACACTTGTCACGAATAAGTGCTTCTCGTCTCGCCGTTCGGATTCGGGATACAATTGTAGGTCCCTTCCATTCCTGTCGAAAGGCGCACACAGGAATGGTTGCGAGTTATTAGTCACTGGGCCCTGGTTCTTCATGAGCTGTTGTGCCACCCGATTTATTTATTTTTTAATTGAAGAAAATACAATTATACTAAAAAAATAATTCTTAATAGTTCTTTCTCCAACAAAAGGTACAAGCTCGAGGGCTAGACGGTAAAATGTGGGGTTAAAATAGAAAATTTATTTGTATGCAATCAAGGTTGAAGGCACACAATTTTGAAATATTTATTTGGTATATCATCTTCGCTTTTATGCCTAAAAATCCAGCATACAAAAATATTAGAAAATAATGTACCTACGCGTCGCTTGCGCCAAAATTTAAATTTCGGTTTTAAAAATTTAGAATTTTCCCCAAAAAAAAACTTCTACCACACACGTTATTTCAATTGCCTCTTGACTCTTCTTTTAAATAATTTCAACTTCATTCTCATTACGAGTCAAATATTTTTGTAAAGCAGGTTTATTAACAGAACATTATTAGAACTTAACCCTGGTTTTCATTTTCAGTAATAATTTTACTTGTTAAACTAAAAATTATTGTCATTTCTACATTAAAAGGACCATTACTTTTTTGGGGTACTCGTATCGTCTGGCTTTAGTTTTAGGGGCTTATTGCGAGAGTCTATTCGACTTTTTTCGATTCTATCGAATTTGAAATTAGTATCGCCTTGCTCAGTAGACTTTTTGAATAGAATCGATTTTCGAAAATAGAATATTAAAAGCTCTCCACTAGAGCTTTAGACTGAAATGTCAAATCTCCCCAAGAGTTTTAGAAAATAAATATAGTTTGACGAAAATATGACGTATTTTTTTGATGAAATCAATAGTTTTTCTTCAAAAAAATAATATTTCATACCGCGACTAATTGCAAAAATGAACTCCTGTCCTTTGGAATTTAGACATTGGATGAAAATATGCAGACATACATTTACATAATATTATTATGATGTATACATATTTATAATAACGTGGTAGCTTCGCAGACTCCTTTAAGGGTGCAGTGGTGATTTGTGCATCTTCAAAATGCACTTTCTCTAAAAGCCTTAATAACAGTTATAACAACTTGAAAAATCATTTCGCAGTTGAATGTAAAGCTCCTTTGTACCAAATATGACATTGCAGTTTTTGCAAACGGAAGGGCATTGAGAAAATTGTTGGACACCCATATAAATATCAATAAATACATCAACATCAACTATTAAGACTTTTGGAAAAAAGTGCATTTTATGATGCATTTTAAAACTGCATAATTTCTAAAGAATGTATAAGAAGTATATAAAAATCTTTAAAAAAAATGTATTATGGTAGCAAATTTTATATTGCAGCACATGTTAAGATGATTGAGCATCTTGAAGGAAGGACACCAAACATGCATGACGATATGAAAGTTCATATTGTACCAGAAGATATTCTTTTCCACTAAAATACGTTCTTACTATAGGGTTAAACAAAAATTTACACAAAAGTCGATCAGAAATTCTTGATCGAAAAAAAATTCTATTTAGTAGAAAAAAATTGATTCTAATAGAAATTCGCAATACTGATGATAGACTATAAGTCTTTTCGACTTTAAGGGGCTTATTGCGAGAGTCTATTCGACTTAAGTCTATTCGACTTTTTTCGATTCTATCAAATTTGAAATTAGTATCGCCTTACTCAGTAGACTTATTGAAATAGAATCGATTTTCGAAAATAGAATATTAAAAGCTCTCGACTAGAGCTTTAGACTGAAATGTCAAATCTCCCCTAGAGTTTTAGAAAATAAATATAGTTTGACGAAACTTTGACGTTTTTTTGATGAAATAAATAGTTTTTCTTAATAAAATAATATTCCATAGTGCAACTTATTGCAAAAACGAAAGCCGATCCTTTAGATTTTAGAAATTGGATGAAAATATGCAGACATACATTTGTATAGTATTACTATGGTACATACATATTTATGATAATGTGGTAGCTTCGCAGACTCCTTTGGATTGCAGTGGTGATTTGTGCGTCTTCAAAATGCACTTTCTCTAAAAACCTTAATAATTGTTATAACAACTTGAAAAATCATTTCGCAGTTGAATGTAAGGCTCCTTTGTACCAAATATGACATTGCAGCTTTTTGCAAACGGAAAGACATTGACAAAATTGTTGCACATCCATATAAATATCAATAAATACATCAGCATCAACTGTTAAGACTTTTGGAAAAAAGTGCATTTTTATGATGCATTTTAAAAATGCACAATTTCTAAAGAATGTATAATAACTGTATAAAAATCCTAAAAAAAAAATTAATTATGGTAGCAAAAAAACATGGTAAAATGATTAAGCATCTTAAAGAAGGACACCAAACATGGATGACGATATGACAGTTCATAATTGTACCAGAAGGTATCCATTCCCACTGAAATACATTCTTATAATAGGTTTAAACAAAAATTTGCACAAAAGTCGATCAGAAATTCCTGATCGAAAAAAAATTCTATTTAGTAGAAAAAAATTGATTCTAATAGAAATTCGCAATACCGATGATAGACTTTAAGTCTATTCGACTTAAAGTCTATTCTGAATAGACTCTCGCAATAAGCTCCTTATTAAATTTCTTTTGATTTACACATATAAGATATACATTAACAATATTATAATTATTATGTTCCTTCTGAATTTCAAGAAATTTCTAACTTTCAGCTAGTCCAGCGCAGCGCTTGAGTCGGTTGTTCGGAAAACAAACCTTTAAAACAAAATTTGTGGCAAATTGTATTTTCTTATATTTTTTGAAGTGATTTAGGCTCGTTTCACACACATTCGGTTTCATTCGGTTCGGTCTCTATTCGTTTTGTGCTCGGCTGTGCCTGATATGTGTGAAACGATAAAACGGTGCTCTACGGTTTCTATTAGGTTTTTATTTTTGCCGTTTTATCGTTTCACACATATCAGGCACAGCTGAATACAAACCGAATAGAGACCGAACCGAATGAAACCGAATGAAACCGAATGTGTGTTTCAAGCCAAAGGCTTGTTTCACACACATTCGGTTTCATTCGGTTCGGTCCCTATTCGGTTTGTATTTGGCTGTGCCTGATTGTGTGAAACGATCAAACGGTGCTCTACCGTTTCTATTAGGTTTTTATTTTTGCCATTTTATCGTTTTACACATATCAGGCACAGACGAATACAAACCGAATAGAGACCGAACCGAATGAAACCGAATATGTGTGAAACGAGCCTTATTCATAAAAAGTTCTTCGAAATTCCAGTCATTTGACTAATCTTTTTGACCACTAAATATTTGTTCTAAGTATTTCTACTCCAAGGATTCACAGTCAATTTTGAATTATTATTTCTATGTTAAAGACTTAACTTTAAAATAGAGCGCGATACTTAAATAAATTAAATACATTAAATAAATTCTTTGCGGTCTTTAAAAAGTCTGTTACATTGATTGTTTTCTTAAAGTTTTCTTAAAGCAATCAAATTATTGCATTCTGATGACTGCTTTGAAGTCTGGTTTTACTTTAAGCAGTCTCTCAAAGTCTTTTAATTGCATAGAGTCTTTTTATTTCTTAGATTTCTTTTGTCTGATTTAAACTATTTGTTTAACTAATGTAAAAGAAAGAATCAAAGACAAACAAATATTAATGAATATAGAAATTCCAATTTTGAATAAAGTAAATAGGGAGGGGTTAAACTAAAATGGTATTTAGAGTGAATTTTCTAAATAGTAAAAGATGTATTTTTGTTAACATTGGAAAGCTTTTTTTAGATGCTGAAAAATTTTAAAAACTATACCATTCCCAAATAAAATGACTCGAAGAGTTTGGATTATAAAATTAATTTTTCATAAATTATTAGTTTAAGACAGTAAAGTCGATTAGTTTTATACCTACTATTGAAAAGGGGATAAAATACTTGCATCCAAACTTAAGATTTTCTATAAATGTGGTATTTTTGAAGCTGGGAAATTTTGAAAACAAAAAAAATATTTTATTTTGAATCCAAGGACTTTATAGGTGAGGTGAAAATTTTGGATTTTTTAAGTGCCTCAGAGCGGATTTATTTAAGAAAGACAAACAATCCAAATACAAATAAATTTTGTTCGGGTTTATATAAATATTTTTATTTGATGTTTTGATGATTAAATACGTACCTAGTTAATTTTAATTTGAATAGAACAAAAAAAGTTTTCTTAAATATCATTCAGCAGAAATATTGTCGATACAAATGTGTTAACAAATATCATTTATAACTTTTACTGATTTAGTTTATTCCGCATTTCAAAAAAAACAACAATTATATTGGTTCCTTTCTAGTATATTAGCGTCACAAGCAATTTTTTAAACTAGACAAAAAATCAAAAAACAAAACAAATTAAATTATTTCCTTGGCTCCGAATTATCCGAATTTAAGAAAATATTTTGAATCAATTTCATTGCTTAAAAAAAAAATAACTTTATTTCTATAAGTTGGGTCCGCAATGTTATGTTTTCTTTAAAAAAAAAAGACATGCCACCCTAATGTCAAGATAGGCAATTAGGTCCCCAGATATAGCTATAGCTACACAAGAATTTAACCGTTTTTTTTAAGTTTGTGGTTTCACCAAATTGAACTGATAATTATCTGCATTTTGAAGTTAACTTCAATGAAAATACAAAAGAGTACAAGAACAAAATTAAAACAAAATTCACCTAGCAAAAACCAAAACTTTAATCAAAAATATTATTTATTATTTTTTTTTTTTATCAGCTTCATAACAAAATAATATGTATTTCAATAAAACGGCACACTGATTTATAGTATTTTTTTCTAAAATACTCAATTCGCTATTTTTGAATTTCATACGTTCATATTTATAATTCACGCGCACACAAGGGGTTATGACTACCCTTTAAATGTTGAAATTTAACCCAGTGTGAGCATTAAGGAAGCAGAAGGAGGATTAAAAAGGAGATAGCGATGTACATTTGTCTTGAGCGCTTGAATATTAAAATGGGAAGGAAAAATGGAGTTGGGTAGGAAATTCCACATTCGTGTAGTACGGCTAAAAAAAGAATCTCTGTATTTGACGGTACGACCGAAATTTGGCTCAAGGGTATAATGATGTGCATTCCTAGCGGAGCGGATGTTACGGGTAAAATGTTTCAGTGGAGGAATGCAGCTGGAAATTTCACTATAGCACTCTTTGAAAAAGTAGCGATAAAATAGTGATAGGCAAGAGACATTTCGACGATGTTCCAGTGAAACAAATGTTTCCGAAACTGATCTCTCACCTATCAGCCTTAAAGCTCTATACTGTATTCTATCCAGTAGGTGCAATGATGCTTTAGATGCACCCGACCAGATATGGGAGTTATATTCTAGCTTAGGGCGTATGTACGCCTTATAAATTGTTGCCAGATCAGAAGCAGAGAAATAGTTCTTGCATCATCTAAGGATGCCCAAACATTTTGCTGCATTTTTTGCAATATCTAAAATGTGATCGTTCCACAAAATGTGGTCAGTAACGCACATACCTAGAATCATAAGTTTTTCTGTTTTCTCAATGCAAGAACCATTCATGTATAATGGCAAAGGGGGTATATTCCGCTTTAACGACAGTAAACAGCTTTGGGTTTTGGAAGCATTGAATTCCACTCTATTATTGATACCTCATTTAACGATACTACTGAGATCTGAGTTCAATGAGCTCATCATATTTTGCCGTTGTAGTTGCACATTCAAAGAACAGGGAGGTGAATCTGGAAATGCGTATGAGAAGCTGAGGGTTATATCGTCGGCGAAAAAAGTTAAGTGGATTAGACGTTTCAGACGTGACATCGTTTATGAAGATAATAAACAAAGTCGGAGACAAAACGGAGCCTTGGGGTACACCAGCATTTATTTTACGGACTTGAGACTTAAAACCATCCAAAACGACTTGGATTGAACGGTCAGAAAGGTAATTACTAATCCACTGAAGAAGTGATTCATCGATACCAAAAGCACTCATTTTCGATAAGAGAGCTTGATGCCAAACTCTATCAAATGCTTTAGAAATATCGAGTGCAACAATCTTACTTTCACCAAAACGATGTATTGATTGATTCCACTTTTCGGTGAGATATGCCATCAAATCACCGGTGGATCTGTTGCTTCGAAAGCCGTATTGGCGGTCATTAAGAAGCTTTCGCTCTTCAAGATATCTCATAAGCTGATGGTTGATCAGCGCTTCCATGACCTTGGAAAGAAGGGAGGTAAGTGCAATCGGTCGGTAATTAGAGGGTGAAGAAGAATCGCCTTGTTTAGGAATTGGTTGGACAAAAGCTGTTTTCCATTTAGTTGGAAAGAGCCCTAAAGAAAAGGATAGATAAAAAAGCTTGCGAAGTGGTTTAGCCAGCGTAGAAGAACATCTCTTCAGAACAATGGGAAAGATTTTTGACAATTTTTTGTGTGACGTTAAATATTCATGTTTGTATTTATTAAAATCAACCGATTACTATAAAAATCATTTCCTTTTAATACGTTCACTCCAATTTACTCTACTGAAATTTAAAAATTCAAAAAATCCGCTATGCGGATATTTTTATATTAAATTTCTTTTTTAGTACAGTAACTAAATACATTCACGTATGCGTCAAATCTGTTATTTCTGATTTTTTTGCTGATGAGTTTAGGATATTAGCCTAGTAAAGTTTTCAACCTCAAAATTCAAAAATATAACACGACTTTTCGCGCTTTTTTCAGTTATTGGCGATTTTAGTCTTAAGATAGTAATTTTAAATAAAAACGTTGTTTTACGATTTCAAAGAAACCTGTTTTGCTACAATTTGAGCCCAAAACCATCTCCGTAGACCGAATGGTATCCAAAGTACATCATTTCAAAATGTATCGATAAATAATTTAATATAACAAAGTATTATAATGGAAAACAAAGAATGTTGACATAAATGCATCAAAGCACAAGAGCGTGTAGGTTGAGCCAAAATAATAGGACAATCATACCGGGGGGTCTATATACCCCCGTTAAGATAGGAGTGGCAATTATCTAAAGAAATGACTTAAGGTCGAAACAACACTATTGAATAACAATTGTAACACCCACAATATTCTCATATATCTTATCTTGAACCCAGAAACCCACTCTTGAATTTTCTTTTTTTTTTTGTGGTTTTGGGCTCAAATTGGAGCAAAACAGGTTACTTTAAAATGATGAAGCAACTTTTTTATTTAAAATTACTTTCTTAAGACTAAAGTCTCCAATAACTGAAAAAAAGCGCGAACAAATCGAGTTTTTTTTTATTTTTGGCCATGAAGCGGTCGCCGCTCGTGGTTGAAAACTTAGGGACTTACTTGGCCAATATACTGAACAACTTAGCAAAAAAAAAACTAGAAACACCAGATTTGAAGCAAACAGTGCCTTCCATATAAACAACAAGGTTACTGGACTATTTATATTACATATATCATATGATTGAATATAGGCAAAAATTGACTTTTGAAGAGTTACAACCCTGTTATTTCCACTTTTTTCTAGGCAACTCATGCGCAAGTTGTTTGTTTGGACGCTATCTACAAAACTGTATACCTCTTATCTGTTAAAGAGGTAAGGGTGGGTCGTCCTATGGCGGGCTTCCCGGCTAATAAAGTTGTTGAAAAGCTTTGTGCTATTCAAATTATTGAATATTTCTTTGAACAAAATTATATTTTAATTTTATTGTTAGTTTTAAAAGGAATCTTAAAAGCTTCAGCCACCTTGACATTTTATCCGGTTAGCTAAAAAAAAATAAAAATGTCAAAAACAAAGTCCAAAATACTTAAAATAAATTTGTTTGCAAAACTGATAACTATAATCAAAATTTAATATAATTATTGGTTCATCCGTTAGTATATTAGTGTTTTGCTTTCGCCAGCACATTTTAACCTATCTCGAGAAATTGTTTTAATCCGCGACATAATAATTGTCCTGCGTTAAAAAAAAAAATCCAAAAATTTAAATTTATTTGCGGATGCGTTATTTTAGAAACCATTTATTCTGAAGTCAAATTCTGAAATTGTTTAGTGATTTGGGTACACTCCCTATAAGGAGATCTCTTCCTTAAATGTTTTAACTTCTTTTATTACTTCCTAAGTATTTGAGTGAAAACATAAGAAATAATTACATTTTTGAAACAAACTACATATACTCGTTTGTGTTTTGTGGTTTCGGCCTTTTGAGAAATTCAATTTTCTTACAAGTTTATTATCGGCTAACAATGTTGAAATAAATCTCTTTTAATAAAAATCTTCAACAAGAAATTTTAACATATTCTCTTACTCAATTCCCAAATATAGAATCAAAAAACTATTTATTATGCTGCATGAGAATAAAATTAAAAAACTTTAAGCCCCCCACTTAGTTGAATTGAAAATCCAATCGAAAGTACAACCAAACAGATTGCCATCACATTAATTTTCAATTTCTTGATTATAAATCGCATTTGTGCGCGCCCCAAACAAAGTGTCATACTATACCATACCAAAACTTTACACGCCTCTCAAAATGTCCCCAACAACGCGCATTTTGCTTTTGACTGGTAATTTTCTCAATATAATCCATATGCATATCTAACATAGCGAAACGAATTCAAAAAATGACGTTAAAAGCACTTGATATCTGTACAATGTGACAGAGCACGTTCCATACACACACTGTGTGTATAAAATACATGCAAGTCCTTACAGATCATCAGACCATCTATAGAGAAGGTACCTACATTTGCAGAGCAAGCAAGCAACTAAGCAAACAAAAAAAAACCTCTAGACTCACTTGAATCAGTAATAAATTAGCATTAGCGCTTTATGCAAGAAGACACATTTTCTTGAATTGAAATTCAAGTCCTTGAGGGAATGAGGCGATCAAGTAAAGGCCTACAGAGTATAGGTTGGTACGAGTATATAGGGATAGCAAATCTCAGTGCTTTTTTTTAAGTATATAGGGAGACCAACGCTTGATGATCGCGACCGATCAAAATATTGCCAAGGAGCAATAAAATGCATAAGACGGTTCCGAGTAAAAAAAGAGACACCAATCAGACAATTAATGTGTAGGAGGCAGGGGGGCTCGAAATAAAGTCCCTCTCTGAAGCGGAAAAAGTCGGTTTTACGAGTAAGGTCTCTGTTTGGCAAGTCTCTCTATTGGCAATAATGATTCAAATTGAATGGACTTTCTAGTTCCATAAGTGTTTCCCCATCACAGCACTGCCTCGGGATGGTTTTATTTCTTATTTCGCGTTCTCCCTTCGTCCATTGTGTCAAGCTTTATAGTCAAATGTCACAAATAGTAAAGCTAACTGAATTTATGAACGACAGCAGCGTCGAATAGAGGTGGCACTAACGCGCACGCCATAAATTATAATTTATGAAAGGAGGCTCTTTGGGACCTGTACCCGTCCCATCCGTCGTCTCTCCGTTCCATAATATCTACACACATATATAAACCTGCATCGCTGTTTCTCTCAGTCTCTTGCCCTCTCCATCACAAGCAAAATATAACGATGGGGATATGAGATCCAAATATTGTTGTAATGGCTGAATGGGGGAAATTCAATTGGAAATAAATGTGTTTTCTGAGATGTCAGCCGAATTGAATGGAATCCGTGCCGACATGCGTGCGGTGATGGTAATAAATTGACGAAGAAGAAGAAGAAAAAAACTTCAAGTTTGTCGCTCAGCTCTTTTGTTTCGAATGCCGCCCATGTTGTTTTGGTAGAGAGGTTGGCTTTATGGCTGCAGTATGACGGTGCTGTTATAGCATCTTCGAATATTAATTGTCGGAGATTTACTGGTCTGATTTTTTTTAAACTAAAAATTCGTGATAGTATTGGTAACAGGAAGTTGTCAAGTGGGATTTTTAACTTTTTTTTTTTTTTTTTGTATTTCCCATGAAAACATCACGACAAAACAATGTTGCGAGAGTTGATTTTGTTTGGAAGCTAATAAAATGTTTTCATAGTTGGATCCCAGAGGTTTTATGTCATTTTTCTTTTGTTAAGACAAGAGAATGGTATAAAAGCGTTAGCCACCATATAAATGCAATGCAAAGGGGTTTCGGCTTTTTTTTTTTGTTGTTGTTTCATTTCAAAAAGAAATTTTATATCAATTCACTTTTGATGATGGTTCTTTTTATTTTTGTTATTTTCTGGTGGCTAAGTGGGGGGAAATTAAGTATTAAATTAACTAACTGTGGGCGTGGTTATTATTTATACTAATAGATTTTACGAGATGAATAATTTTGAATATTTTAAACTTTTTGGGATTTTACGATTACGATTGTGATGGGAGAGAGAGATATTCTATTGTTAGGATAGGATTAACTTGTAGTTTTTTTTATTTGAGATAAGGAAGTTTGATGTGTAGGTGGTGGTTATAGTACTAAGGTATTGTTAAAAAAGCAGTTACTGAAAAAAGGATAAAGATTGTTTATGTGATAAAAGTTATAATAAATTAAATGGGCAGAAAAATCAACCCAACAAAAACTTGAATCATACCTTTATGATTGAAAGTATTAATGATAGTCTTGATTTTTGAGAAATGGCTACTAAAACCATGTTCAACTTTACTGTCAACAATATCTTACTAATTTTTCTCGAACATAAGAAATAATATTGCTTTGGTAAATCGATAGACAAATCTTTTGTAATATACCTACAAATCATTTGAATTCAAATATGAAAAATAGCTACGAAACTATGTTATGTCTTGAACAGATCTTAATAAAGAATTTTCCATAAATAAGTGCATCATTGGCCACTCGCTTGGAGTCTATCTTATTTATATAAAATTCCACTTTTGATTAAAAGTGATTTTGTTTGGTGTCACTAGTGTCAATAGTGTCACTATTTGTTATTTATTTTAAGTAAGTAATGCAAATTCGTAGGAAGATTTTTAACTCAAAAATCATAAGATTGATTAATTTTCCTTATTTGTAAGTGGAGATTTTTAACGTTTTTTTTTTTTTTAATAAAAGATTATTTTTTTTTTTTAAATAACTTTAAAATAAAATTCTATGTTCATAGGCATTTTTTGCTTAATACATTTTATTATTTTTTATTTTGAAATGCTACTTTGTTATTAGTTACTTAAAGTAAAGGCATGACGACAAAATATTTTAACTAAATTTTTTCAGCCGTTTTTGGAAAATTTAGCAAAAACTCAAATCATTTTATGACAACTTAACGGTTCTAGATTAGCCAGAACACAATTTTGAAATTTTCTTCTAGGGAACTACCTAAACATGGTACATTATTATAAAAATCAAATCCGTACACCCGTTTTGGCTTCATCAGCTGAATGCATAGACAAAATATCTAAATGTTGCTTAAGAAAAGTTAGCATGCATCTGAATATTGGCACACCTCTTCATCTCGGCGTAACGAACAAGCTGTTAAACGACTCTTCAATTAGAGTGTCAGAAAAAATTATTCCATGTCAAATGTCAAAAATTTCATGTCTGGAAAGTTCAAAGGGCAACTTTCATCTAGAGTATTTGGACCAACGCAGTTATTTGGATTTTCTTATATTTTAATTGCTGATTTTTGCAGTTCATATAATAGTGAATGTAGAAATCAAGTGACCTGCTAAGCAGGCTGATGGTCACACGGTGTATTTCGTGGATCAAGTGTGCTAGAAATTTGCAGTAATGCATTTCAAGAATAGGCTTGGTCCAAATTCTTTAATTTTCACACAATTCATATACTGAAAAAATAACAAATTTGGAGCTTTATTGCAAATTCCTATCATACTTGCTTCTCGAGATACACCATGATGTGGCCTGCTAAATTTACTGTGAAGTTAGCAGGTTACTCGATTATACACACTATTTGATGAACTCTAAATTGGGGATTAAAAATGCAAAAAAAACGGCAAATTACTGCGTTGGCATTCTTACTAAGTAAAAGTTTTTAGCATGTTATTGCTAAATTAATTTTATTAATTTTTGTTGACTCTGCGATGCACTATGAAAAAGTAAGCATTCTTTATTTACTAAGTTTTATTGTTTAGAAAATATCACAATTTTAAAACAGACAATATAAGTTTACTTTTATTTTTGGCTTATGACCAAATTTTAAATAAAATGCACGACTGGATCGTATGAACAGATGAACTTGCTCTCTTAGCTAAAAACTTTCACGTTACTAGAAATTTAAGATTTTTTTTTGACGCGCACTCAAGGGGCTGTTAATACCATTAACATGTAAAACACAGTGCAAGGATTAGGAAAATAGGATAGGGTTTAAAAGGAGCTACCGATGCACATTGGTTTTGAATTTCTGAATATCATAATGAAAAGGAAAAATAGAGTTAGGTTCCACCTTCGTGTTATGCGGCTTAAAAAAAGAATCCCTGTACTTGACAGTACATTCGAAATCGGGGCCAAGGGTAAATTGATGAGCATTCCTACAAGCACGAGTATTGCGAGGGGAGGAATGCAACTCGCTATTTAACTGGAACACTCTTTGTAAAAGTAGCGATAAAATAAGACAAGACATGAAACATTACTTCGGTGCTCTAGTCTAGAGGTGTAAATGTTTCCGTTATGGTTTTATAACCTATGATTTTTCAAGCTTTTTTCTGTATACTATCCAAAAGACTCAATTATGTTGAAAGAGCAGCTGCCCAGATATGCGAATTGTACTCAAGCTTTGGACGGCCTTATAGATCGTAGACAGATCAGAAGAGAAAACAAATTTCTTGCATCGCCTTAGGAATCCAAAACATTTTGCAGCGTTTTTAGCGACGTCGAATATGTGACCATTCTACAAAAAGTGGTGTGTGATGCACACACCACACACACCAGCAAGTGCCACTCATGGAAAGCGGCAAGAGGGGTGGGTTTTGCTTTACCGACAGGAGACAGCATTGAGTTTTTGAAGCATTAAATTCCGAGCGGTTTTTGATTTTCCATTGGACAATGCTTTCGAGATCAGAATTTAATGAGCTTATCATACGCTGCCGGTCAAGTTCCACATTTGAAGGACATGGATGTGAATCTGTAAACGAAAATGAGAAGCTGAGGGTACTGTCGTCAGCGAAACAATTTAATGGATTAGAAGTTTCAGACAAAAGATCATGTATGAATATAAGGAAGAGAATTAGAGAGTCAGAGACAAAACGGACCCCTGGGGCACATCAGCATTTATTTTGTGGATTTCAGACTTGAAAACGTCCAATACAACTTGTATTGAAAGGTAATATCTAATCCAATGAAGAAAATATTCAACAATACCAAATGCACGCATTTTCGATAAAGGAGCTTGATGCCAAACTCTATCAAATGCTTTTGAAGTATCAAGCGCAATAATCTTAATTTCTCCGAAACGGTGTAGAGATTTGTGCCACTGTTCTGTGAGATATTCCATCAGATCACCAGTGGACCTATTGCTACGAAAGCCGTACTAGCGATCATTAAGAAGCTTTCGTTCTTCGAGATATTTCTTGAGCTGAAAATTAATCAGCGTTTCCATGACTTTGGAAAGAAGGGAAGTAAGCGCAATTGGTCGATAGTTAGATGGGGAAGAAGACACCACATTTTTTGGGACAGGCTGGACAAATGCTGTTTTCCATCCCCTTGGGAAGAGACCAGTAGAGTAGGAAACATGGAAAAGTTTACGCAGTGGTTTTGCTAGCGTTGAAGAACACCTCTTGAGAACAATGGGAGGAATACTATCAGGGCCAGCGGTTCTGTGTCGAGATCTTTCAGAACTCTAGCAACAGAACGAGTGCGAAAGAAGATTTGTCCCATAAAATCATTTACGCTCTCAAGTACAGGAGGAATCATAACACTGTACTGCAAGCAAATTGGCTGACAAAAGGAGTTTCTTTGAAGACGAGCGTTGGAACCGAGGACGAGGTGGTATTTCGTAAGTGTTTTTACAAATAACCAAAAATGTTTACTACCGTTAGGACATTGTAGTATTTTTTGCCGTAATTTTTGATCATGTAAAAATTTGGTTACAGGTCTTTCTAGCTTGCTGAAACTCTTTCCGGTTTTCCTCAGGAGAATTGGCTTTATAACAGCGAAAGCTTACTTCCCTAACCCTTATAACCTTTTTACAGCTCGAATCAAACCATGAGTTTTCTTTGGGTTTGATAGAGTTCACACTATTCGGGATAAAATTTCTCATTCCACAAAGAATTAAATTTGTTATCATATCTCCACTGGATTCTATGTCACTATCGAGGAAGAATGGTTATATTGAAGAAATCATTGATACCGTCCCAGTCGGCTTTCTCGTACTGCCAAAGGGTTCTTTTTGGTATTTTCTCTTTAACTGAGGTTTGTTGGCACGAGAAATTAGCAGATATGACACAATGGTCTGATGTGCCTTGAGGCGGTAACACACTAACAGTCAGGGATTCGAGTTGGCCCATCAAAGAGAAAAACAGTCTTAAACATTTGGGTGCATTACATTTAGTCAAACAAATGTAACATGATGGGAGGATATTAATTATATTTTTGGATGGAGACATTTTTTTTGGGGTTATGTTTTGAAAGTTTTAAGAGTGATGGTAGCGGAAAGGAAATGTCACAGTCTTAAAAATTTTGATTTCTTTTATTTAGCTAAATAACTTCCGTGAAGCTGATTTTTTCACAAAATGATATATAAAAAAAAAACTTATAGAAAGTACAACTATCTACAAAATGACATATTTTTTGTCGCAAGACTTTCATATTTGCATATGAATAATATAATGGACGTATCTCAAAATACCGGTAATATGCTATCGCTCACGGCCAAAAATTGCTGCGGGCTCTTAGCAAGTTTAATTTATTTTTGTCTAGAACTTCATGAGCTGCAATAACTTTGAATATGAAATTTCTTGAAAAACCTGACAGTTTTCGAGAACTTTATGAAAACTTAATTTTCACCTCTCACACCACAAAATTAAAAACAACGCTTCAAATTATAGATACAGGTATAGGCATAGGTACTTTTTTATGAACGTCTTACTTTATTCTATCTTCTATGCCTAAAATGTGTTAATAAATTTTCATATTCTTTGTGGAAGAAAGTGAGAAAAAAAATTCCATACAATTTTTTCCAAGCGGATACCGGTTTTCCCACAATTAAATATCAAACCCATTTTGTTGGCATTTCTAGGTCGATTTTTGACTTTGATGTCATTTTTACCACAAAAACACCTTATTAAGGGGTATCTTTTCTATTTTATTATGAAAGCCCATTTTATTTTCTTAAAAATACTTTAAATTCTTTTAACAAAATACAACAACAAGTTGGGCAAAGTTAGAGCTAGTTAAAAGAAAAAAAGATACAAAAAACGACAAAAATTACCTCATAATTTTTCGACTTAAAATTAACTTAGGAACTCATATTTTTCCTCTGGGCCGGTAACGATGGGGCACCCTGTATAACCTTTTACTATTATTGTCCATCTAGAATTGATCCCTTACACAAATCAAGAAACTTTATTTATTTTTATTTGTTCCCTAAATCTTGACCCGGTATTTATATTTATTTATGTATTTATTTAACTTCAATATTGCACACACAAACAATAACCATTCCTTTATATCACATATGAAAAGATGACTCGCCAAGACTGGAAGACACGAAAGATTATAAATATCTTGAATAAATGTATCATATATTGTTCGATCCGGTTCTTTTTTAAAGTGTCGGATTAAGTAAACGAATGTTAAATTAAGAACAACCATTTGAATAATAAATTATTATTTTGAATCTGCTACAAGAAAAAAAAACATAACAACAAAAATAGCCTCAAGTTGTTGTTATGGGGTTTGTTCTTAATGTTTGCACCTTTACTCTTTTATTTGTGTGTTGTTTTTTTTTTGTGTTGGTTAATTTGTTTTTGTGTGCGAAATTATTATAAACGAAAACAAACACAAAACCAAAATCTCTAATGCAAACACAATCACACGTCAGAATCTTAGAATATCTTTTTTGTTGAGACGTTTGATCAGAAGAAATTGTGTAAACCCCTTTTTACTTGTTTTTACTGTTTAGCTAGATCTAAGAAAAATGTGTCAAAATTTTGATTTGATCAAAATATTATTTCCTTATCTCAATATAATGTTAGCACCAAGGTACATTTATACACCTTAGAATTGTACAGTATTTTTTTTTTTTGCAAACAAAAGGATTCTATTTTTACTTGGAAATCAAGTTGAAGGATTAGCAAATATTATATAGAACAAGGAATAATATAATGGTGATGGAATCAGAATCAGACATTATGACCGGCGACTACATCAGTGAGGGATTCTATATGCCTCCAGGGCAGAGCTACTTTATGGAAGAAGAGACTGCATTTTTGGTTATGTTATGGGATTAAAATTTGCAAATGTCATAATTGGGGTGATATCTGATGAGGGTTTTTTTTCTGTGAAATCGAGTTTCGATCAAGGATTTTGATGAATTCCATCGCAACTGATTCGTATGGTTCTGATCCTTATGAGAAAATTCCATCACTGACTGAAAATGTATAATTTAGATTTGATGGAAAGATAAGGTTTTTGGTATTCTTAAATTTGCTTAATAGTCCATTTGCTATTTATTCAAACCCATCAGCATAAGTATAAGACTGGTGCGAAAATTACAAAAATTCAACTAGCACCTTTCTATTTCAAAAAGAATAAAAGATCAAATCACAATGACACAGTGCTAAATCGTTAATAACATAAAAATACACCTAGTAGGTAAATTATCTCGCAAAACATCTTCACAGGGATTAAGTATCTTGTTATCGATAGCATCGCACCACACAAATAATAAGCTCTGTGTCTCTTCCTTAAAAAATTAACATAGAAATAACAATTTGAAGACAACCAAAAAAAATACACAAATCCCAATAGAGAACTCAAGACATTTTCATAATGCACAAAATCCCACTCTTAAGCGACTTAAGCCTGCGTTATTCTGCGCGATCGTATCCAGGAAATAAAAAGTTTCACTCACACAAACTCGTGTTTTTTCTTTCACTCGCAATGAAAGCAAAAATATCGTTGACATACAATTATGCGGAATAATGCCAAGCGAATGATTTTTATCGCACCTCTATAGATGTCCTTTTGTGTCTGATTAAAGTGTCTGCTGTCTGCCTACATGTTGTTTGTTCACATATGTTCCTACAAATATGTTTGACGTGCAGTTGTTGTAACTCAGACAAAAATATGAAGTGGGCTTGAGAGGATGGAGATGGAGGCTCGTTTCTGGCCAGATGAAATCTTCTAACTGAATGCAAGCTAGCATCAAGCGCAATGAAGGCGGCCATATAATTGCTTTTGTTAAATTAAATTTATGTAATTGATGGTGCGTATGTGTGTGGGGTGTTATTGTATTGTTATAGAAATATTGTGTATCCTCTGGGCCTGTGCGGCTGGGCGCGCAGGTTAGCATATTATTTGTTAGCTACTGTGTTAACCGCACTGGAAAATTGCACTTAAATTTCATGCAATGTGTATGTTTAGTGAATTTATTATAGTTGTTAATGTATTTTATTTATGATAAAATTTATGAATACACTAACTCTCTATTTGAATGAGATTGATACTTGTGCACATTTATAAAATAATTTTAAAATCGTATACTTGATACAACCGAAATCGCTGTATGGCAGTTAACCGTTTTAGATGAGCTAAAACAAAAACTTGGATTCGTCTTTAAGGGAATCACATAAAAATGCTTGACTCTAAATTTTAAGGACATCCGTCAATTCGATTAGACTCTAGCTCAATGCAACACGTCAGAACTCACAGACAAACAGACTGACGATGGCGCGACGGAAGTCTTCGTTATCATAAAGTAACGGTATTTAAAAAAAGAAAGGAGAAACTAATAATTCGAGATTTAAAGATAACCAATCTTTAAAATTTTTCAAATCCAACAATTTTTACGACGTTGATGACAGTTCTAACATTTTAAAACTTGTTTTCGTAGGCATTTTTTACTTTTTTTTCAAGACAATTTTTCAAAATTGAACAAGATTTACGACGCTGCACACTGGTGACACCTGACAATCAAAAATATGAAACTCAAATTTATTGCAAAGCTCAGAGGCATAGTTTAAATAATAATACTCACAGTATTTTCTTGCTGTTATTTCTATAAGCGACAGTAAGGTTAGGTTAGGTTAGGTTAAAGTGGCTGTCAGGAAAACGGCTGACACACTAAGACCATAATTAGGTCCGTTGTGATACCACATGATAGGAATGAGGAGATTATCCTCATTACGAAAACCATTCGGAGCTTTTTATGAAGCGAGAGAGACAGTGTATGTCTGTATTAGCTAGATCGCTTGGATCATTGAAAAAGTAGTCCCCAAGAAGGAGTCTGCGCCTCTGTGAAAGAGCAGGACATGTGCAGAGGAGGTGAGGAATTGTTTCCTCCTCCTCTTCGTCCATGCAACTTCTACAGAAGTCATTTGAGAAAACGCCAAGTCTTGTGGCGTGTTTTCCTATAAGGCAGTGTCCTGTTATGACACCTATTACGGAGCTAATTTGTGATCTACTAAGTGATAGCAAACTTTTATAGCGCCTAGGGTCTAGCGATGGCCAGATTTCTTTTGTGGCCAGACATGTAGTAAGGTTTGTCCATCTAGAGTTTGCTTTCCTTGCAGAGTTTTGTTTTAGCAAAAGTTTACACGTAGCGATCCTATGTTCCACCTGTTAGGCAAAACGGGCATTAGAGTTCCATTTCTGGCAAGTTCATCGGCTTTACAATTTCCCGGAATATCTATATGGCCCGGCACCCAAAGAAGGTGAATATTAAACTGTTCCGCCATCTCTTCAAGAGACGATCGACAGTTTTGGGCCGTAACGGAGTTGGTAGAGACAGAGTTGAGAGATTTAAGTGCTGCTTGACTATCTGAGAAGATGCGTATATCCGATGTTGATATCACGTTTTCTCTCAGCCAAGACAGAGCTTCTTTAATTGCCAGGATTTCCGCTTGGAATACGCTACAGTGGTTAGGGAGCCGGAAGGAGAGACTTAAATTAAGTCTGTCTGAGTACACTCCGCCACCCACACCTTCCTCAGTTTTCGACCCATCAGTATAAAAATGAACTGAATCACCTTTGAGAGGGTCCCCAACGTCCCAAGATTCTCTTGAGGGTATGGTGACCTGGAAACTTTTGTCGAAATTTAGTTTGGATGTGGTGTAGTCGGAATGACAAGGAATAGATTCATATAAGTCTAGAATTTTAGTATGACCGATAGAGTTGTTGGTCCATTGAGAAATGGCTTTAAGGCGGACGGCTGTGTTTGCAACCATTTGCTTGCCATATATATCGAGGGGTGTGAGGCTGAGGAGTATGTCTAGTGCAGCTGATGGTGTCGAGCGGAGAACACCACTTATGCACATACTTGCTGATCTCTGGACCTTGCTCAGCTGGTCACAGTACGTAACTTTATCTAGAGCAGTCCACCAAATTGTTACCCCATAAGTGAGAATCGGTCTTACGACCGCAGTGTAGAGCCAGTGAGTTATGGCAGGGGATAGACCCCATTTAGTACCTATAGCTTTTTTACAGGAGAATAAAGCAACAGTGGCTTTTTTAATTCTCTCTTGAATATTAGGTTTCCAACTTAGTTTTTTATCCAGTATGAGACCTAAATATTTGGCTTCATCTGAAAAGGAAAGTGGAATACCATTAATTGTTGGAGGATTTATCTGTGGAATTTTATATTTCCTTGTGAAGAGGACAAGTTCTGTTTTGCGGGGGTTTACACCTAGCTCACAGCGTTCTGCCCATTTTATTAGCTTGTTAAGAGCGGTTTGAAGAAGTTCTGTAAGAACCTGGGGGTGTTTCCCTGATATAGCTATTGCAACATCATCGGCATACGCAATCACTTTGAATCCTTCACCCTCCAGGACAGTCAGTAAGTCATTTATGACTAAGTTCCATAGAAGTGGTGAAAGGACCCCACCTTGTGGTGTGCCTCTAGTGACAGATCTTCTAGTGGAATAGCCTCCCAATGCAGAGTTGATGACCCTACTTCCCAAAAGCGACAGTAAACATCGACCAAAATTTGCATCTTAGAAAAGTTTGATGGCATGTCTTAAGGATGACCCTACCCAAGTAACATTGTTGGAGCTAGTTGAAGCAAAACTGCTCTTCTACAGCTCTACTATAGTGTAATCTAAGACTATAGCTCTGTAAGAGTGGAGAAAAGGTCCCCGCTTTCGATTAAAAAACACAACACATTTTGTAATTTTTAAACAAAGTATTTCATTAATAATTGACAATAGTTCTTAAGATTTTTTGTTTTCTTCAGTTTAAAATTTTTCAAAATCTCAGCGAAATATTTATAATTCCGGAGGCGCGTTGTAATTTCGCGAAATACCTTCAATAAATTTGTGAATAAAAAAAAACTCACACTTAAAATTCACAATTATTTTACCGAAAAATATAATTATTCCCTTATTCTGTTCGAATATAAAAAAAAAATCTTGTTGACATTACGCACTTAATGAAGTTTAACAATACTTATAAATACTTCAAATAAAATAATCCACCACACAAACATAAAATATGTTGTGCAACTATTGTATTACTATTCTTCGATTGTATTATGCACACTTATACCAACAAAAAGCTGTCAAAGGTGCTCCTTAGTGGATACAAAATGCATAATTAAAGAGCTTAAAATCTACTAAGTCCCTGATAACAAGCTGATTACGAACAGAAATTTGCTCTAAATGTTAAAGAGAGCTGTAAGGGAGCTCTAAATGCGCAACTAGAGCTAATTCTCGAAGTGAAGAGCTTTAAGACTTGCTCTGGAAGTGCTGTGAGAGCATTTGAACAGCTAAATATGTTTCTTGGGTATTATCAAAGCCAAACGAAACACATCTAGGAGTTGATGTTATTTGAGCTTTTTAAGTCTTTTAACTTGAAGTCTTATTTCTTGGAGGTTTTTTTTTCTCTTGTTTAAAGTTTTTACTATAATGCGAGGGTTTAAAAATAGTCCCAAAATTGTAATTATATTTTTCAAAACATTTATTAGGCTATTGAAAAGACCTTTTAGTAAGGAACAATTGAGTTCACAGGTTTTAATTATTGATTATGTTTGTGTGCAACTTAAGCTTACTTAAAACACAAAATTAGCTTAATACATGCGTTTCTGTCTCTGAGACAATAGTCACACCGGTCATTTTTCAATATTGTCGGTATAACTCGAAAACTGAGCCGAATTTGTGAATTAAACTTAGAAAACTTTTTGTAGGAAATTAGATTTTCTATTAAAATTGGTGGTTTAAAAAATTTTATAAAAAAATTTAAGCAGGGTAATTTGTCAAAAACTGACTTAAAAAAATAGAAAAATCACTGATTTTAATTTTTTTTTACTAAATTGCTCATAATTTTTTGGAAGCAAAGGTTTGCGCGAGATATATCAGAATGTAACAAAGAAGATGCTCAAACCACTATTTTTGGTCTGAAAACACAAATTTCAATTGAACATATAAAACATACCTTAAGAACTTAAAGTACTAAGTTTTATAGAAATCGATCCATCCGTTCAGTCTGTAGGCCTTGGTGTTACAAACTGACATGCGGACAGATAAAACTCCGGGACCCACTATTTTCGAATTCTCTATTATCGTATTGACATAGTTGATCAAAATCTCTTGGTCCTTAAAATTATTTCAAGAATGGTAAACTTCCCATAAAGTACCAATGAATTGCAAGTCAAAATGATGCTTACGAGCAAAAACTGCAAAAGAAATATAAAAAAATGTTATTTTTAATAGGATATATTTTCGCCAATTTGCATCCAAAAAATTTTTTTGATCCGTCATATTAAAGGCTTGAGCATCAACTTTGTTTCATTCCGATATATATTGCGCAAACCTTTGCTTCCAAAAAAAGTTATGAGCAATTTAGTAAAAAAAAATTAAAATCAGTGATTTTTCGATTTCTTTTAAGTCAGTTTTTGACAAATTGCCCAGCTTAAATTTTTTTATAAAATTTTTAAAATAACTAATTTTGATAGAAAGTCTAATTTCCTACAAAAAGTTTCTAAGTTTTAATTCACAAATTCGGCTTAGTTTTTGAGTTATATTTGAATTTTTTTTTTCAGTTAGAATTTTAAAAGTTGAATTTTTTGAAAAAACTGAAAAAAAGAATTTTGGCCTTCATCCAATATCAATCCAATCTGTACCCCATTGCAACCTCGTTGAATTTTTTCTACTATAACACATAAGTATAATTTCAGATTTTGTACCCGAGGTTTGATTTTAAATTCTGACTGGGTCAAAACTCTTTTTCAGCTAGTCAAAATCTTTTAGTTGCGACACAATTCAACTAATTACCATTAGAATTTAATAGAGCGGATTTAAATAGTTTGGCGCAACTCAGGGACTCAGGGAAGGCCTTTAAATCAAGACAGGTTTTAAGAGATTTTATCTAGAAACCAATTAATAAATTATCGCGCTTTTCAACAGTTTGGTGTAATATTAGACGTCTGTAAATTTTATTTTCACTTTCTTGCGTCAAAGTCTTTTGATTGGTAAGTATTTGAAGAAGCGACCACTAGAATAGAATTTGAAAATAAATAATAGCAATCGTGAATTATATCGCGACTCTTATCAGTTTTGGGCCACTTAAACGTCTGTCACTTACTTTTTAATTTTTATTGGAGTCAAGACCTTTCAATTGGAATACTCAAAACGTCTTTTTTTTATATACTAATAATCTGTTAGTCAAAACAATTCGATTGCGATATATTTTCGTGGCAATATATCATTTATCTGAAAAATTCTTTTAAAAAACCGCGACTTTAATCGCGTCTTTCGGAGGTTTTGGGGCCACTTAGATTTCTGTCATGTAGACATTCACACTCAGGGGGACAAGATCTTTCTTTTGATGTAAATTTCAAGTGGTTACATTCTGACCAAAAACTCAACAGAAATAAAAAATTGCGTTTTCGGGTACGTCTGTCGGGGATTTTGGCGCCACTTAGACATCTGTCATGTACATATTCGCACTAAGGGTGCTTCCGGACGCGACGAATTTCAGGTGGTTTCCCAAAAGTCTAAGAACGCAATAAAAAAAAAGACTTTTTTTCGGGGCGGTCTTTCTGGGTTTTCGGGCCACCAACACATTTCAAATGGTTTCGCATCCAATTTCTATTTTCAGAAAAGTTGTTCTTTTGATGCACTTTGTCTAGGTAACGGAGTCACTAATTGCTGTCAGACGAACATATTCGCTCACACCTTCACCAGAACTACTTTTGGGTTTTCTTTCACGCCCAAAATCTGCAAAATTTTACACTGGACACAACAACAAAGGAAAAGTGCGGATACCACATTTGTTATTATTTTCTTTTGTGATTTTTAAAAAATATTGGACATTTGCAGTGTAAAAGTTTTGCTGCGCTGCGTATACATTTAACAATAAAAAAAAGTAAAAAATAAAAAAAAAAAAAAAATAAAACCTGTGTATCCTTGTATTATCACCAAAATGTTGGGTGCCGTTTTTTGAGAAAAATAATATTTTTCTCTGCGACTGAAAAAATTGTTTGTCAGGAACCCTTATCTTAAACGAAATTAAATAAAAATCCATCCAGCTCTTCTCCGGCCTTATCCGCGAGGATGGACAGACAGAGTTGCGAGACCCAATTTCTTCGTTTGAACAAAATCTCGAGATGATTTTTGTCTACGAATCCATACCTTGCCATTATGTAGGTATACACATCGTTAATAAAAAGCACTGAAAAGCGAGGACGCGCGACCACGTGGTTGGCCATTGCCATGTATTCACTATTAACTTTTTTTTTTTTTAGTTTTTTCGGTGACTTTAATTGAATAAAAATACATCTCTGAATGAATCTCAACATAATCGGATTATTTAGTGACCATTTCACGCATCAAAAACTTGTCCCTTTTTCCCTTTTGTATGTGAGTTTATCGTCTTTGATAAAACCCAAAATGCACAAAAAAGGTCCTTTCTTTGCGATATACATTCGTTTATTTTTTTTTTTGCCCAACAAATTTTCTTATTCAAAAAAGAAATCTTCTAAGATCCTTAAATGGACAACATCAATTGTGTGGACATTGAACATACACTCGAAGTAAAAGTCAGGGGTTGAAGCTAGAAGACGAAAAATATAGAGGGTCTAGAGCATATTAGTTCCTAATATAGCCGATGGTCAATACACGTTATAAGAGGAGTCAAATGGGGAGTTCATTATGTTTATTTGCTGTGGTCAGCTTAGTGTGTGAATAATAAACAGAAAAAAAAGAAATAATATTTTACACACATATACCTAACTCTATACACCGAGATAAATGGGGGAACCACAACAAATCCGGGTTTATGAAGGATAAAAGATGCGATTATGAGTCCTTATTAGGGGGACATAATCGATAAGAGTTGATGATGGTTACAAAGTATATGCGGCTTATTGAATAATTGAATAAGTAGCCATTATTTGTTGGCCATCACATTCCCAATCACAATCATATACACTTTTTTGCCATTCCGTTTCTATTTATTGATGGAGATGCGGAGACAGAGAGAGCGACAAAGAGGGTTATTTAGGTCCTTGTGTCTGCTTTAGGAGACGATGATGGTTAAAAGGGGAATCCAGCTTATTAATATGTACAAACAATATAGCACACGTCTAGCGTATGTGATGCGCAATTATTTTCTTCTACTTCCTTTTTTTACTACAAAAGTCGTTGTTTGGTGACGCATTGTAAATACATACTCAATGCGTTTGAAAATGTGTCATCCTTTTCTTTATTGGTTAAAATATGCAAATTAAGTTTGTTATTGATATTTAATAGGCTTGTTGCGCAGCACATTGCTTGATGGGTTCAAGGATATTCTGAGGAATTGATTAATAGAAGAGTTGTTCCAGGTAAAGGTTATGCAAATTTTTTTTTTATTTACAATATTTTTGTTTCTATAAATATGTGGTAGATGTATAGACCTATCATCCCCATTATATCACACACTTCTGATTCTTAAGTACAGGAATGATTGTTGTGCGTTCGCTGTAATTTTTAAGAATGTCTAAATTTTACCTGATGATTGTTTGAAATATTCCAGAAAATTTTACACATGACCATTTTATTTATTCATATAGAAATTTTATAAAAGAATAAATTTAGATTTTATTGACTACGATTTTCCATTATGTTTATTATAATAAAGCTAAATTTAATTTAATTTAATTTCAGTTAACGGAGTTAACTTTAAACTACAGCTGTTCATTTGTAGAATTCTTCTTTTATCGGAAGATGAGCTTGTGTGCGTTAAGGGTTTGAATTTTTATGAATAACATTTACTCAATAAATTTTTGTCAATGTTTTTAAGGGTTTGTAGTAGCCCAGTAAAAATGTACCAGAAAATGGCCAATCTGCCCAAAAAAATTCAAGTGATGATTTTTATGTGCAATTATCCTTATTTTGGTAGCAATTGCCAGATGGTGCCAACGTCAACATTCAAAGTTGAATATCGAAAATATCAGTTTTTCACATATAACTCCATAAGGGTAAATCCTATCGAAAAGTATTTTATGCTAAACTTGTAGATCCTGACGTCCCCAAGTAATAAATTACTAGCAACATTTTCCTACGAATCACCGTTAAGAAGATATAGACGTTTCAATAAACAACGTTAAATGTCTAAAACTTCTTTGATAAATAAGGCTTTGAAATAAGGCTCGGAAGACATTGCAGTTTTTAAAACACCCGATGAGTTTCTTGAGATCTATCCACAGCTGAAAACTAGAACATTTCAAGAGGTCTGGTTGCGAAGATATTTTAATTCAAAGCAATTCTTTTATTTTCGACCCACAAAACTTAAAGTCTTTATATGGCTATTACTTTCCAAAAACGGTCTCGTAGGAGGTTGCAATTGACGTTGTTGAATAGAGAACGGACAGGTATTTGAATTGTCGTTCAAAATTTTACTGATCGGAGCAATTTATTTTTTTTCAATCGATTTTTGAAAAAAAAAAACCTTATGCTCAAAACCCATTTTTTCACGAAATTCTCTGGAATCCGTTGAAATTTACATAAACAGAAAGCTATTGTCGAATGCAATCAGCACATCCAAAGCAAACCCTTCTACAAGGTCTAGTTTTTGAAATATTTGCATGCAAAGTTATTTTTTTGAGTGAAACCTTGGTTGTCGTTGGATGCATATAGTTCCGCAAATAAGAACGAAGGCTTCTTAATGACCGGCAGTACGGCTTTCGTAGCAATAGGTCCACTGGTGATCTGATGGTATATCTCTACGAACAGTGGAACAAATCTTTATATCGTGTTGGAGAAAGTAAGATTATTGCACTTGATATTTCAAAAGCGTTTGATAGAGTTTGGCATCAAGCTCTCTTATCGAAAATGCGCGCATTTGGTTTCGATGAATCTCTTCTTCGTTGGATTAGAAATTACCTTTCGGACCGTTCAATACAAGTTGTATTGGATGGTTTCAAGTCTGAAATTCACAAAATAAATGCTGGTGTGCCCCAGGGGTCCGTTCTATCTCCGACTCTCTTCCTTATATTCATAAACGATCTTTTATCTGAAACTTCTAATCCATTAAATTGTTTCGCTGACCACAGTACCCTCAGCTTTTCATATTCGTTATTAGATTCACATCCATGTCCTTCGGATGTGGAACTTGAACGGCTGCGTATGATAAGCTCATTAAACTCTGATCTCGACAGCATTGTCCAATGGGGAATAAAAAATCGTGTAGAATTTAATGCTTTAAAAACTCAATGCTGTCTAGTGTCGTCAAAACGAAACCCACTCCTCATGCCACTATCCATAAGTGGTTCGTGCATTGAGGAAACCAAAAAGCTTTCAGTCCTCGGTATGTGTATCACAGACTACCTTCTGTGGAACAATCACATATTTGATGTTGCCAAAAATGCTGCTAAATGTTTAGGTTTTCTTCGGCGATGCAAGAAATTTTTCACCCCTTCTGATCTGGCTGTTATCTATAAAGCCTTTATTCGTCCAAAACTCGAGTACAATTCTCATGTTTGGGCAGGTGCTCCAATAACTCACTTGAGTCTATTGGATTGGATAGAATTCAAAGAAGAGCTATGAAATTGATAGGTGATAGAAATATAACGGAAGCATTTGCACCTCTCGAATACCGACGCAATGTTTCATGTCTTTCGTTATTTTACCGTTATTTTCATAACCAGTGCTCTAGCGAATTAGCCAGTTGCATTCCTCCCCTAAAACAATTCAACAGTAATACTCGTATTTCTAGGAATGCACATCAATTTACCCTTGAGCCCAATTTCGGACGTACTGTTAAGTATAGAGATTCTTTCTTTAGTCGCACTGCAAGAATGTGGAATGCTTTACCCGGCACTATTTTTCTCTGCCATTTTGATATTCAAAGGTTCAAAACCAATGTGCACCGGCATCTCCTCTTAAATCCTTTCCTATTTTCCTAACGCTCGCACTGTGTTTAATCATTTTAAGGGTAGTAAGAACCCCTTTAGTGCGCCCTTAATTTAAAAAAAAAAGAAAGACTCGGAAGTCATTGCGGTTTTTAAAAACGCCTTATCAGTTTTTTAAGAACTATATTTATTTTATTATGATGTAATTATTTCAAAACACCACACAAAATCAGAAATACCGGTGTTTATATCTTAACTCTTAAATGAGGAATTTGACAGAAAATGTTTTAAACTAATTTTATAGATTTTAATATTTACTGGAAAAAATATTGCAACTTCAAAAATGATTGCTTGAAACTTCGAAAATAAAAATAACTTGCTCTTATAGCTAATAACTAGAATTTAGCTAGACATTGACGGTGTATCTATTAGGTAATGATTTTCAAAATAAAGGCACTTACAACTTGGTATCGTATTACAGGTCCATTTCGCTTCTGAACAACATAAGTTAAATACTGGAAGAATTACCTATTACTTTGGAGACTAAAGAGGTTCTGCAGCGAAAATGCCATCAGCACGGACGTGCAGTTTTGTTCTAGGTAAAAGCATTGGACGCTGCATCTACTCCTGAAATAACTACGGGTCTGCACCAGACTACATTTTGAGCGGCAGCGAATCAGACATCACAGTAGGTAATGAGCGTCTTAGAAGTACCAAATTGCAAAACTAAGAAAATCAACTAAGCCAATGGCACGATATTTTTTATAAATATCTCCCCAAAAAAGGGGTAATTTGCTCAAAATACCCTAAGACTTTATTTTTGTAATTCGATTTTTGTATTAAAAAGCTGTTTTCCAGTAAACTGTTTTAAAGACTACATGTTCGAAATTGATCCGTTTTTGAGAAAACTTGAAACAACCTAAATAATAAATATGTCTATCAAGTAAGCATTACCATTAAAAAATTTGAAGAATCAAATTACTGGATTAATTGTTGTGAACTTGTCGCGAAGTAACTTTTTTTTTACAAAATAAACCCTGGGTAATGCTAACTTGACAGTCAAGTTGGCACTACCCACCCTCAAAAACAATTCTAAAAAAAAAAAAAATGCCAATAGTTGTCGTGAATTTATCGTAAATTTGTTGTACCACTTTTATTTTCTGGACAAAAATAAAAAAAAACCCAAAATCTCATTTTTTCAATAAATCTAGAACTAGGTACCATACCAAAACTTCTTTCCTAGAAGATTAAAAAAAAAAAAAATGTATCCAAACAATTATCGTAAGACGTGTTTAGATAAGTTGTGCACTCAAATAATAGTCGATGTATGTATATCGGACGCACAGACAAACAGAAACAGGCCGACGACGATACGGCCGTCATGTCGAAAATCATACTTTTTTTTTTAATTCTCTATCATCACAAAATTGATTGATTGATTAAATACAATAACTCCAATTTTTTGACACGAAACCAATACTTGCCCAGAAGAGCATACAAAACACGTTTTTTATGTTATAAATTTCCATCCAAAAAGAAAATAGATTTTTCTAAGAAAACAGTATAGTTGTCATAATTTTCAATTTTATTCATAAAATTGTAGACACGTAACAAATTACGTTGTGGAACTACTGCACTAGTATTTTAATTAAGTAACAAAAGAACTTTTTATTCTCGTATAAAGTTAATTTTTGTTTAGTAAACATTTTCGAGAATATTCATTCTCATCATCAGACTAAGCAAAAGTGAAAATTATTTATGAAATAATTTGTCACATAAGAAAATTAAATTGTTTAAAAAAAATTCTTTAAAGTAGGTATGTATAAGTTATTAGAAGAAAAGGAAAGAGAGAGTACGAGAAAAAGAAGTTCTTTTGTTTAATTACTTAAATTACAAAACTCGTGCAGTTAAAAAAAAAACATTGAAAAAAGTTAAATAAACTCCGCCTATAAAGTACATACATACGTAGGTATAATAATTTAGCCGCCATTTCATCGTTCTCGTTTCCTTGGTCAATATAATGGTCAACAATGTTGTTGCACAAGTGCAGTAGTAGTTTTGTAGTGGTGACACATTCCAGTTTGACTCCACGAGTGTTTTATACATTTTTTTTTTATTATAGTTTTTTTTTTTTTTTTGTATGTATGACCACCATAAGTAAAGAAGTTATACCTCCATTTACGACAACATATACCTACCTATAGTCCTTTCTTAAAGACCAAAACCTTCCTAATAAAAACGCGCACTTATAAATCATGCACCAGCTTCAGCTTGCTTGGGGTAAAAGGATATACAAAAAAAAAAAAAAAAACGTAGACTCCATGCTGAGACATTGAAATTACCCCAGGGGAATTGAAGTTAAAGGAACGCGGGCCAGGGAGTCACATTCACATTCTTTGGTCAAGTCAAACGACCGACCGACTGACACGACGAAGGCGACACGACGCAAGACATAAAAAGGACTATTGAACACCTGAATGTCCATTGCGTAGGTATATAATATGGTTGTTTTTATTTCTGTCACTCTTGCTACTTTTATCGACAAGGTGTGGGCTGTTCCATTTGGCTGACAGACGATGACTACGAAAATGCGGACATTTTATTTGTGAATATAAAAACACGGTCGAATTTATCAATTTTGAGGCCTAGACCTGCAGTTTACGTTAAAATCCTAATGTATGTTTTATTAAGAAACCAAACTGTGTTCACCGCGTCACCGATATGAAACTATAGAAGCATTTTTTTTTTTGTTTTAATATTAAGAAAATAAAATAATTGTCACACTTAATTAAGAGGTTTTGATACCTTATAAATAATTAATAAAGAAGACACTCTTTTAAAAAATAAGAGTATTTTCATACATCCTGCCACATTACTGTTAAGGATTTCTTTTTTTATTATGTTTACAGTACAGTTGTTACAATGATCATAGGTCGTACCAGTTTTCGAATTCCTATAGAAGATCGTTGTCCAATTCTTCTTATTATCTCATGAAACGAGAAATTATATTCTAGTTTTATAATTTTGCTCATAAAAAGTGGCGCCCAATTGAAATCTGATTCCGCGAAAGTAAATAGACTAATGGCAAATTTAATAAACATTTAACTGGCCTTAAAATTTTTAAATGACGTATTTTGTATGGAATAAACTTCATTTTAAGACTTAAAAGCCTGGTAAATTTTTAAAAGGGCTTTATGAAATCGAAGATAAGAAAATTCTATTTTTTAAATATTCCAAAACTGGTTATAGGTGTTTAAATATTTTTTAATGAAAGGAATTTTTGAGAAGTTAAACATTAAAGACGATTCGCTATCGTTGTCTATATCTATTTACTAATATCTAATAATCCTAAGTAAGTAAAGTAATAATCCATAACTGAAAACATGAACACATGAAATTCGCTTCAGTGTTCTGCGTTACCCCTTCAACACAATGAGTCAGTGGTAGTATCATACTAAATCGTGCATTACATTTAAAAGACCTGAAGTCTTACAGGCATATAGTAAAAATTATATTATTATTATTAAACGAATTTCCTTCACAAACTTCAGCTAAACACATCCAAATAAGTGACAGCTTGTGCAAAAAATTCACAAACATCCCTGATTTTGACATTTATAGACGTCAAAGTGTCATATGGTAAAAAGATAAAATAGCCATTTGGTGATTTTAACTTTCGTAAAATGTTAAGAGATAGTACGATGCTAAACTCTTTTAAAATTAGCAAACAAAACACCTAGTATCAGTAGCGGATCTAGGAATTGGCTGTGGGGGGGGGCTTGCAGTTTGGAGATCCATTTGAGACCTTAAGTAATAAAATTTGCCTGTCCCAAGATACATTTTATAATTTATAACAAATAATAGAGATCAGTTTAGGTTTAATGCAAGACCGTACTCAACTTCAGTCGAACTAAACTTCACGACAACTCGGCAAAACATTATTTTTTATGAAATTTAAGGAGCTATACCGCACTAAGCGGCAACTGAACTTCATATGAATTCGTGTGAAGTGTAGTTCCGATGCAGTGCAGTTCCGGCGAGTGCGGTCTAACCTTTAAGGCTCAAGTATTTGTTTTCCTTTTCCTTTAATGATATCCGTTTTTTGTGTGCCTTTATATCCGCTCCTGTTGCGCTTCAAAATGTTTTCAATACAAAGTACAATAACAATTATTCATTATTGCCTTAGCGGAGATAGAAGCAAATTCATAGGCGCACACTAATTTTTAGCCATATATGCTTAAACCACGCGTACAAATTCGTTTATTTATATTATTTTAAAATTGATTAGGTACCTACCTTATGTAGTTATATTTCTAAATAAGCTGTGGGTATGTTTTGAACTTCCCATTTTTGACAAGATTTGAAAACTGTTTTTAATTGACTAGTTCAGAAAAATTATATTTAAGTGTTCTCACTGGCAGAAGCTCATATGTATGTGCTTTGACACGGTATAAGTCCTCTAAGATCTCATTTTTCCTGAATTATCTAAATCAAAGAGAAGCTTTTTTGTTCAAACTGACACTTTACGACATAAGACAAAGCTGCTCTAAGAAATAAGCCGCGGCCCAATTCTGCCAGCGTGAATGAGTTTTCTTGTATGCGCTGCATACGCTTTATAGGTATTCATGCTAAAAACATATGTCGACAAATTTGCACGTCACTCTAGAATCTAGAGGGATTGCAAATATTCATTTGCTTTTGCATGATTTTCTGAGCGCGCACAGAGAAAACTCACGTATTTGGAATTTGGCTCCTTGACTAGAGAATTTCTATGTTTTGTATGTACAATTGCCTAGGACCTTTCAAATTTGGAAAACGTAGCCCCGAAAATTTCTAAGCCCAGCCAAGGCCGTAAGAAACAATTCCTGTTGTATTAAACATACACTAAACTTGACATCCCGTTGTTCTCCAATGGTTTAAGCCTCAAATGCATTTCTTTCGGTAAATTAGCATTTGACACGTTAATGTAAAGCCCCGACCACTTTTATCTCTTTTTACTTATCTCTTCAAGCCTTAGCCCCAACTTCGTACTTTGACAGTCCCTAGACTTGAGCCCCCAAAACTCTCTGGAATAAGGTTAGTTTTTAGGAAGTAAGTTGCTTAACCCTGGCTTAGTTTTTTGACCAATATTCTCAGACCTTATTGCGCCAAAGCAATTTTTTTTTGTCCCAATTTTCTGGGTTTAATTTTTAGGGAAAAAGTATCCATATTCATAGCCCCCAACTTAGTTTTGGTCCAATTCGCTTCAGGCTTTAGCCCCAATCTTAGGGCTTAGAAAAAAATTACATATCATGTATGCAAATAGTTCAGCCCCAACCACGTTATTTTGTCCGTCAATTGTTATTTATTTATTATTTTATGATTCGGCTGTGGGGGGGGCTTTAGCCCCTATAGCCACCCCCCTGGAGCCGCTACTGCCTAGTATCATACTAAAAATGATTTAACATCGTACTAAATCCTATGTTGGTGGCGCAACAGCTCGTGAAGAACCAGGGCATATAATAACTTAAAACTCACAACCATTCCTGAGTGCGCCTGTCGACACGAATGGAAGGAACCTGCAATTTTATGCCAAATCCGAACGGCTACACGAGAAGCACTTATTAATGACAAGTGAAACTCTTGGAGGATTTGTCAGTTCCTCGAAAGAGGCAGTAGCCTTGAAAAAAACTTTTTAATTTTAGATGGAAGCGGCTGAGAAGTTTGCCCAGACCTCCAGCGTGACAGTCCAACGCACTACCCATTATACGCTAAGGGTAAGTATGCTATGCATTTATGCGCTTCAAAAACTACAGTTCGATTGTTGGAGTAGATACGGTCAATAGAACGATATAAGGTGTAGAAGCCTAAATACTATTTGGAAACATATCCTTATCACAATTTTTGATGTCATCAATTGCACTGTCGTAGGTTTTCGATCCAGATGATTGATGCCAGAGGGACATTTCAGCACTTAACTTTTCATCTGAAATTCCAAGTAGAGCAGAAAAGCCAGTAAATAGCTTCCGGTGTGATGAAAATCTTTCCTTAAGCATTGAGATAAGAGTATCAATAAGAGGAAGGAAAAAAGTGATTCGAAAAAAAACTTTCGACGTCGTTTACTGGTGGATTGTTACGATGTAATAGGATTTTAGGAAGCGAAATGGATACCCATGTCAAATTTTGATTCTGAATTTGCACGCATGTTTTCAAGCACTGCACTAATAGCAAATTATCAGCATGATTCACAGCTGCTTGTTAATCAATATTTTTGCAATATTGAATTTAAGAAGACAAATTTTTAATTTATTTTACAAAATTCAACATTTTCTTGAAAATTTTGACACCCAGTACTCTTAAAATTACAAAAAAAAATAATATGGATAATAATAACAATGGATATTAAAAGAATGTTCAAAAACATAAAATTCTATTTTTCAATTGCTTAAATTATAAATTATAGTAGTTTGAACAAAAAAGATGACAATTGATTTTTCGATTTAATATGGATTAAATTGGAGTGGTTTTAAAAAAAAAATATTTTTTTTTTATATAAATATACAGAGTGATTGGTATAAGGTGCACCAAAAAGCTGTAACGAGTAGGTTGGGTTAAGACAAGACAAAAATCGTATGGGAGGGGTGTCCATTTCCCTCCGTTTAGGCGGGAGGGGTAATTTTCTAAAAAATTGACTTAAAACAAAAAACGATAAGACTTGCAATGCCCTGTTATACCTTTTTGGAAAGCCAGAAATATCTTTTTTAATTTTCATTTTAAATTACGTTGCGTTTGTGAATAGTTTTTAAAAAATTAATTTTCAAACTCGAATGTTCAAACTATTTTTTTTTTCAAAATTGTACGTTATTAAGTACTATTTTTGTTCTCAAAATTTATTGCTCTGATCAATTTCCGGATCGATCTAGGACTTTTACTTTTCAAGATAAACAAGAAAAAACCCGGTTGTGATAATCAAATGGTTGCTGAAATGATCATAGCCGGATTCTTCTCAGTTTTATGAGAAAATTGAATAACTTATTTTTTAATAATGAATTTTGAAAACAAAAATAGTACTTAATAAGTAAAATTTTGAAAAAATTAGTTTGAACTTTTTTTTTTTAAATTTCAGGTTTGAAAATTAATTTTTTAAAAAGTATTCTCAAACGCAACTTAATTTAAAATGGAAATTAAAGATGATATTTCTGGCTTTCCAAAAAGGTATGGCAGGGCATTGCAAATTTTACCGTTGATTTCAAATAATTTTTTTTTTTTGTTTTAAGTCAATTTTTTATTAAATTGCCCATCCTGCCTAAACGGAGGGAAATAGACCGCCCTCCCATACGATTTTTGTCTTGTCTTAACCCAACCTACTCGTTACAACATTTTGGTGCACCTTATACCAATCACCTTCCAGGTAATAAATCCTTGAACAAAGAGAAAAGAACGAAATTATTTATATAGACATACTATATAATTTTCGAAAAATTTGACTGACTCCTTTTTAAAAAATCGAATTTTCAAAAAAAAAATTAAAATTAAAAAATACGGGTTCTGAAAATTTTGGTTTGCAATTATTATTAATTTTTTTTTGGAAATATCTGCATTAAAAAATAAATTGCACATCTTTTCATATTTTTGACTTTCTCAATATTAGAGTAGAAGTAGAAAATATGAAAAGTGGTTCCATGGGCAGTAATTTACTATTAATAAAAATGAAAAATAATTTTTTTTTATTTAAAAGTAGATTGCTTTACTTTAATATCACACACAATCTTTTATCAAAATTCTTGGAGTTGTTTTTGAGAAAAATAATTTTTTTTTACTGTTTTTCAACATTTTTATGGAAACTATGTACCGTTATTTTGGAATTTGGAAACATGATAATAAAAAACTACTTTAAATCAAGTTTCAAAAAAATGACATAGTCATTTTCGAAATATTGTTTCTTCAAAAAAAATGTTGGTTAACAAAAATGTTAAAACTTTGTAGAAGCTGCACCATACAAGAAAATTAAAAATATCAAATAAACCGTTTTCGAGAAAATGACCAACAAGTGGCCTCATCTTATATTAGACGTGTTTTTTGAGAGAGTGTATAGCAACTCAGCAAACATTTTATACGCAAAACAATAACAAAACAAATTATTATAAAGAATTTTGTTTGTGTTTTCCGTGTCAAAAATTTTCTGAGTTGCTATTTACTCTCTCATAAAACACGGCTATTATAATTATTTTTATTTAAAAAAATCGTTGTAGCCGTTTTTTATAAAAACTAATATTTTCCTCTTTGGTTAAGCAAATTTGTATTACATGTACCGTTATCTTGGATCCTAAAAAAAATCAATGTGTGGACATATAACTCAAAAAAGAAAACGTGGGAAGTGGTAATGTGTTTAATTTAAAGCTAGCTTTATTTACAATTCTGTGTTTTTCTTAGAAACATTAAAAATGGCATTTTGTATGGCAGGTACGGTTATTTTTGGTTTAAAAAAAAATAAAGACTCTTCCAGGTAATGTCGATAAAATAAAGTTAGCTCCTAAAATAAAATAGAATCGACTCATCCGGGTTAGGCTGTTAGCTAAAATACATAGAAACATACAAATTTTTATTTCAGATTAATACCGTAACTATAAATAGTATAATAAGTTCAAACTAATCGTTTTATCATTTTAATATTTTGAAAATAATTACAGCACAAAATAGATAACAAATAAAGACCACTATTTTTAACTGCGTGTAAGTGTATTTTATTAAATCATTGATTTAATCCATTATTTTGCTAGTTTATTGCAAAAACAATGGCCAATTGTTTCTCATGTTAAATGCCACATACCAATTTTTTGAAAGGAAGGCAAAGAGATCTTATTTGATCAAACAATTTTGTTTACATTTTTTCTAAGAACTCACTACCTTCTTAAATTATACCAATCACTTTCTTAAGTACCTACCAACTAAAATCAAAAGAAGACACCATTTTGCTAAAAGTTTTAAACGTTTTACCATTTTTTCGTCACCAATATGGAATTGTGTACTTATGATAAGCCAAAACTTTATGTACGATAATTTTCCACGTTATAACCAAAATTTCCATGATTCAGTCAAGCATTTTATTATTAAATGCGGCCCTGGTAAAAACCATCAAATCACCACCAACTATTTATTTTCTTTCAAGACAATTGAACGCGTAATGGACTTTGTTAAGGTGAAGAAAAAAATAACAAGACAAAACTAAAATTTCATTCATGTTGAAAGAATTAAATCTGACAATTGGAACTGTTGTAGGTAAAGGTTAGGTTTATCTTCAAACTACGAACAATTGTCATAACTACAAAACCCTTCATTGACTCAAACAAAAAATCCTGACGAACCTCATCAATGAATCAATGGTAGAAGTTATATTGTTTACCAATCCATAAAGTCATTCCTGGAAGGTACGTGTAGATTTACTCAACTCACGATTTAAGGAAGAACACAACATTAGCCTTTGAAGTCTAAAAACATAGACCTTAAAGCAAAAGCAATATATAGGTAATACTCGTAAGAATAGCAAACAATTGAAAACAAGCATCAAAGAGAACAAAATCCGGCCACAAATCCTTCCTATAAACGGGATCATTATAATATGAAATTCCTTTTCGATATAAATTTTATCAACAAAATATAAAAATATGAAGGAAGGTGGTACTATGATGGTATCCTTAACAACTTAAAGGAATTCTTCGCAGGCAAAGGAAAAAAAAAACTTATAATTCGCCTTCTTTGAATATTTATATGTTTTTCTTCTATTTTATATACAAGAGAGCAAGGACTTTCACGCGTTGTTGTGTCTTTTTATATCCGAATTAAGAATTTTACTAGATCAATCATATTTTTTTCTTTTCACATTTTTTTTTTGCTCGTCTATTCATTTTTTGTTCATTCGCTTTTTTACGCTTTGTGTGGCCTAAGCCGGGATCTGGGAAGCCTTTTGTTAAAATCGCTTAATATGCAAATGAGCAACCATGTGTATATGGAATGTTGTTATGGAAACTTTATTTTCTATTTTCTTCCTTTTCGCTGGATAAGTATTGTGGAAGTTTTATAATATATTTTGAAGTTGTGCGTACAGAATAGGGATGAGTTTTTTTTTTTGAAATGGGGGTGGGGAATTAACTATAAAGGAGAATTGTTCAGGGATAATAGTACAAGAGATGTTAACACAGTTGGCTGCTGTATGCTTCTTTATTTAATAAAGAATAAACCTTTTACACGACACTAGTCATGAGAATCATGGTAGTGAAACTTTTTAAATTTAAAAATTGATTTTTCGAAATTTTCAGTACCATATAATTTTAATTTTGTAGCTATTATGCACCTGTATGATTAATTATTTAATATTTGTACCTAAGCCTTAAACTGTTGACTAAAGTTTTAGTATGATTTTACGAGTAAAGCATGTTGTAGCAACGTTGATGCTGAAAAATAATTTCTCACCCCATCAGAAAATAGGCCATATTCATGTCTGAAATATCTTAAGTTAAAATAATATTAATATTTTTTGTATATTACGTGCTTTCATCAACCATTTTCAGGTTTTCCGTACTGTTGATTTAAAAAGAGGACTCGGTTTGCGGATTTAAGTACTAATATGTACCAATAGGTGTTCTCAGTCTTAAGTTGTGAATACAACACAAAATTCAGAAAATACACATCTGAGGAATATTTACAAAAAAAAGTATAGGGTGTGACCAACACTGGCAACTCTAATTTTGTATTCTACAAATTTATAAAAAAAACTATCTTGTACCTAGTTTTGAAAATATTAAAATAATAATAAAATATAATATTGACCATAAGTCGTTTTTAAAATATTTAGTTTTCAAAAAAAAAAAAAATCGATTTTTTTTCAAATTTTGGTTCACAGTAATGTTTATATTTCTTAGAAGATTTACCATAAAAAAAATGAGAATTTTCAACTTAACTGTTTTCGAGAAAATCAAAAACCTAAAAAATTATTGTTCTGGAGGTACCCAAAATATTCAATTTATGAAAATAAAAAAAATATTAAAAAGTAGTATTTCCTTGCTTAATTTATTTGAATTTTGTTAAACAAAATCTTCGGAGCCGTTTTTGAGAAAAAAATTATTTTCCTTTTTGGCGAAAAAAAATTGTATGGCAGGTAGCGTTATTTTTGGTCCTAAAACAATTTAAAAAAACGTCTGGGCATATGAGTCAAAAAGTTAAAAGAAAATCCCTCCAGCATTTAAGGCTGTACGGGTGAGGACAGACTGACAGACAGAATGGGGGGCCCACTTTTTTTACGTTCTCTATCACCGTAATGTTAGGGAAAATTATTATCTCGAGATCGATTTTTTTTACAAATCCATAACCTGCCATATTATGTATTATCTATATCGCAAGTAAAAAGGTACCTATGACCTGAGTAACAAAATTAGTTCCAACACACATTTTTTTTTTCTTAGAAAATTCTTTAGTTTTTCTCACCATGCTCATTTTTTCGACCAAGGGGATACTAAAAACTGTAGACACAGTATCGATTTTTCCGCAACCAGGCTCAAAAGTTTAGGCTTGATAAGAAAATACGTCTGTGAAAATTTGAGCTTTTAATATTAACGTTTAGAGGTAGCTCAACGCCGTTTTCGATTTTGCATACAATTTGTATGGGACAAAACACGTGTTTGTGTTTGGAATTTTATAACTTAATAATAAAAAAGTATTTAAATCATAGACATAACTGTTGTTTTTAGAAAATTGAACGCTCTAAATAAAAGGTCTTTTATGCCTAGGAGCGTTCAATTTTCTATAAAAAAATACTTTCTATTATTAAGATATAAAATTCCAAACACAAACATGTGTTTTGTCCCATACAAATTGTATGCAAAACCGAAAACGGCGTTGAGCTATTTCTAAACGTTAATATTAAAAGCTCAAATTTTCACAGACGTATTTTCTTATCAAGCCTAAACTTTTCACCCTGGTTGCGGAAAAATCGGATACAATTTTTTTTTTTAACGGTCTAATGTATACGTATAGGTACTAAGGTGGTCCTTATATAGGTAAGTCATTGTCTTATTTTGAATGACGCACCCGCCTAATTTGTTCAAAATAAATTAAAAAAAAAATATCCTGTGAAATTTTAGCTCATTATATTAACGTTAGACCGGCCCTAATAAGTCTGAAGTATTATATGGGAAATCCCATGTATTTTTGTAAATCCAAATTTTAAAAATCTTATTTTAGTAATGATTGATACAAAAAATTGTTATATTATATTATATTTATTCCAAATAATATAATTAGATTTATAAGGACCATCCTAATAGGTACAAAGAGCAGAATTTACTATAGGTAATGAAAAAAAAAAAAACCCTAATACCATTTTAAGATCTAAAGCCTTTCGCTATCACAAAGTAAAATATGTAGATGATTTATTTGAACAATGCAAAATTAATTGCTCAAAGATTAATGTTCACAAATCCCTCTCAAATCAAAACCAACTTGTTTATCAAAAGTTCAAAGAAAAAAAATTAAGACACTCATCATCTTCACGATCACAACTTAACTTCATCATCTTCAAAACGAAAACTGTCATCAATTACAATGAGGCATTAATTAATCTACATACAAGCAACCACCGCCACCGCGCGCGGTAATCCAAAACCTCCGTCTCTGTCTCCACTGCTTTATCATCTCTTACTCTTTCACACCCGCCCTCACCCAGACGAGACGGCTTGATGGTGTGAAAAATGTCAAAAACAAAAAAAAATATACAAAAATCCATCAAAATAATCATCTTTTTCTCGCGATATTGTGAAGAAAGGCAATGTATCTGATGGACGCACGTTCCAACCTCTCTAATAATTTGCTTTTGAATAAGAAAAAAAAAACTGACACTCATTGTTCCACCTTGACACTAAAAAGCTACACATACCACATTCTTCACTGTCTTCATTGTGTTACCAATTGTTTAAATTCTTTTTTTTTTAATGTTGGGAATTCTTCTCGTTTCTATAGTTGATATGCGTCTTCATTATCTCCCTGAGACACGCGGGCTTCAAAGGAAGATTCGTGTGTTTTCTGCTAGACCAAAACAATAGCCCACTATTGACCCAAACAAAAGAATAAAAAATTATATTTTTATTAAATAACTAAAACCAAAGAAAAGAGATATTTTCCCAAAAAAAGACACTGAGCCGAAAAAACAACAAACGAAAAATCCCCGAAACAATAACAACAACAAAAAAATACATCTAGGAACAATATAAAAGAGTATACCTATCTTCAAGCGAAGAAAGGAAAAAACTACTTAATATGAAATATCACACCACAGCAACAATTGCACGAACAATACAAAAATTGGTATAAGTAGTCGAGGTGCGGGAGGATGCCATCCATCCCATCCCAAAACATCACCCTTCGAGCTTCGAGGAGTTTTTATTGTTGATGCATCATGATGGAGCTCGAACCTCAAGCCTGGTTAGGAATATGAACGATGGAGCTCATCTCATCTTATCTTATGGCCGTTTGGTTGTCTTCTCTAAGTCTTCAACTTAAACTATAGCCTCGTATCTTATTTTCGTTTTTTTTATATTTTTTAATTTTATTTTTTCAAACCAAAAGCGACTGACTTAAGTAAAACGAACGAAATGGCAGATCAACAATAAATAAAATGATTTATCACCACGGTAATTCATAAAAAACGTTCCGGCTAACAATGGGCCATAATGTACTTTGACATGGAATAACAAAAGGTAAACGAGGCCCAAACGAGCCAAGAAAAATGAGACAAAAACAAAACGCGCTTAAAGAATCTCTCGGATGAAAAAAAAAAAAATCAAAAAACAAACTCAAAACCTCTAAAGATACAAGCATAACACTATTTGTATTGTAGGACGAGTCGAGTATAAGTATTGTGGTGGTCGCGCGGCGGTATTACAATGCGGACGATGATGCACACGTAGAACCCTTTGCTCGGCCTTTGGGGCTTTTGGTGAGGAGATTGCATTCGCGGGCACAGAGTGTCAGAAAAGTCGCTTCAGTCATAGATCTAGATTTAAAATTAGGAGAAGAGCTGTTGAGATGCGAAATGAGATGAGTTCAAGATGCAAATGAATGGTTGGAGCACTTGGGGCGGCATCGCACTAAGTGGGGATAATTTTTACAAAAGCGGATTCCAATTGATTTGAATTGAGAATTATGACACTATAACAGTGTAGCTATGTAGAGGGTAAAGTTATTAGAAATCAGGTAGATCCTTGATAGTTTGTGATATGATATTCAGAATGGTTGTGACTTAGTGAACAACTTAAACCTTCATGATTACAACTTGACTCCTTTTCTCACTTCACTTAATAATTTAATTTTGTATGCATAAAATGCAGGTATAAATTTTAACTATGCTACCTTTTCTTTCAATTCTTTAAAATTGATACAGATTTTATTAAAGAAAATGATTTTTTTTATCAAATAAACATTTTTAAGAACATTGTGTACCTGCATAATGCAAAGTAAAATTGTTTTTTTTTTTAAACTTTTATTAAAAGAAGATTTTAATAATTAAAAGAACACATCACATGTCTTATCAAAATTCTTGGAGCCGTTTTCGATAAACATGAAAATAACGGCGGGTTTTAAATATTTGTATGGGAGGTTAGGTGCATGTGTAAATGTACCGTTATTTGTGGGTCTAGAACAGGGTTGCAAAAGATTAAGCCTTTTTTTTTAGCTTAAGCCCTCGTTTAATTCTTAATTGAGTCGTAGACTTGTGAATTGAAAAATATTTAATTCACAAGCCCTTTCGGATTTGTGAATTGAAAAATGAGTATGGGGTCGACCCACACTAGTAACTTCCCTTTGGTGCACTTGAAGACCATATGTATATGTACCTACATATTAACCACTTAGGTGGGTGGTAGAGTATATTTTTATCTCTATATATATAAAAGACAAATGTCGTCCGTGTGTGCGCCCATAACTCGAGAACGGATCGTTCGATTTTTACGATTTTAAGCTTGATGAATTCGTATTGACCCAAGGAAGGACATATGATACTGTAGAAAAATCCCGAAACATTTTCAGGAAAATTGGAAATCAGGGATCATCCTCTTTTTAATGCATATCTCGGGAAGGGTGTCTTCGATTTTCACGATTAAATGCTTGAAGGATTCGTATTGGCTCAAGAAAGACATAGGATACTGGAGGAAAATCCCGGAATATTTCCAGGAAAATTGGAAAACAGGGAACATCCAGTTTTGAATGCATAACTCGAGAACGGTTACTTCGATTTATACGATTCAGGGCTTGATAAATTCATATTAGTTCAAGGAAGGGCATAGGAAACTGGAAGAAAATCCCCTTAAATTTCCAGAAAAAATTGAAAATCCGGGAACATCCGGTTTTTGGTGCATAACTCGAGAACGGTTACTTTGATTTTGACGATTTAGGGCTTGATAAATTTGTATTGGCCCCAGGAGAGCATCAGCTTTATTGCAATACGTGGAGAAACTGCAATTGAAAACAAACATGCGAGTCAATTTATTGGCGATGGGGCAATGGCGTGATACCAATGGACTTAGTCACCGGCCTTATTGAATTTCCACCGAATTTTTGCTACTTTACAACAACGCCGAAAGAGATCCGAATTTCGCTCAAAATTATGTTACCCATGATTGGCTGAGTTCACGCGCGAGTTTGGTTGCGAAAAACAAGAAAGTCGATAATTTGAATTCCGTCGTTCAAAATCAAACCGTCGGTGAGTCAATTGATTCAAATCCGTGGACTCCGTGATGGATGAAAACGAAGCCACCAACTATCCCACGGATTTTTTGAATTCTTTGGATGTTCCGGGCTTTTCGCCAAACAATTCAAAATTGAAAGCCGGCGCAGTTATAATTTTGCTGCGCGAACTCAATGCACCAAAACTTTGTAACGGAACGCGTTTGATTGTGAAGTGCATCAAATCAAATCTTATATTCAAGCCATTTCCACGGATTCCGCTTATTCCGAACGATTTGCCAGTCGTTTTTAAGCATCTTCAATTTCCAGTGCGTCTCGCTTTTGCTATGACAATTGACAAACAATAAGTCGTAAGTCGACAATCACTGGATGTTTGTGGCATCAATCTTGAATTCACATATGTTTCTTACAGTCAGTTGTATGTATTCTTTAGAGTAAAGAATTTCAATTGACTGAATTACATGAAACATCATTGTGTATCATGCTCGGAATTATTATTTTCTTTACATAAATGAATTTAGGCGGAACGAAGTTCGCCGGGTCAGCTAGTATAATTATAAATTGTTTAGTGTAATAATTTTGAGTTTTTGGATAATCAGTTTTTACATAGGTAAGGTATGTATAGATATAGAGGTACAAAGCAAAATGTGAATTTAGCTATATTTTGTACTTTAGCTATTTATAATAGTGAAATTTTTATAAATTTTTTATGTACCTAAAAAAAATTCTATGAATCTTACTTATAAAACTTTTTTTCCTTACTCTTCTCGGTATTTCAAAACAGACTTTTGGCTAAAAAAAATATCAAAAATCAGGGGAATGGAGGTACTTAAATAAAAGCACGCTTTCAAAGAATATAAAAGGGCAAATTAAGTGTAATATGCATAATTTCAATTTTGAAGCGATTTTGAGTGTCAGAATTTTTCGAATTAAAACATTTTTGAAAAGTTGTTTCTTGCAACATTTTGATTCTTAGCTTTTTTAAGGGTGGTTTTAAAAATCTCAAAATTACACAACATTTCAGTGCTATAGGTATATATTTTTGGTAGAATTTTGAAACCGATATCATTGTTTGTTTTCAAAATATTTGAGTTGAAAAAAATTTGTTAAGAATTTATAATAGTTTTTGTTCCAGTTTTTTTGTTCTAAAAAAAATATTTATTGAATTTAAAAAAAAATATCAGTTGTTGACTACGTCATTATGTGTAAAAAAAAATAGACTGGGTTCGGAATCATTTTTTGTTCTTGAAATATTTGAGACGAAAATTATTTTTCAACTGTTCTTCTTAGTTTAAAAAAAAGTGTCTGTTGATTTTTTTTTAATATTTACCAATTTGGTATTGTGTAATTATGTGTAAATTAAAACTAGTCTGAAGTGAATATCTTAATCCGTTCTCGAGATATTCCAGATAAATGACATTTTACAGCTCCTTTTTAAATTGCTGTAGAAAAACAGTTTATTGAATTTGTTAGAAAACCTTTTCAGCACGTAACGACAATATTATCTGTAAAATAAAATTTATCCGACGTCGCTATCTTTATTCAATCTCGAGATAAAAAATAAAATAAATCGGGTGGCACAACGGCTCATGAAGAACCAGGGCCTAGTGACTAACAACTCGCAACCATTCCTGTGTGCGCCTTTCGACAGGAATGGAAGGGACCTACAATTTTATGCCGAATCCGAACGGCTAGACGAGAAGCACTTATTCGTGACAAGTGATACTCTTGGAGGATTTGTCAATTCCTCGCAAGAGGCAGTAGCCCTGAAAAAAAACTTTTTAGTTGGTGGACGAAAAAAGTAACCCCGAACGAACGTACATACACACATAAAGACATCTTGCTAAAAACGACGAATTCTGATTCTAGACACCTCAAAACGTGAAGATATGTCAACATTTTCAATTCGACAAATCGCACCAATTACAATAACTTCCAATGGGAAGTTAAAAATATTCAATTCACAAGACCTTTCTGATTTGTGAATTGAAAAATATTTAATTCATAAACTCTTTCTGATCTGTGAATTGAAAAATATTTAATTCACAAGCTCTTTCTGATTTGTGAATTAAATATTTTTTAATTCAAAAATCAATACTGAATCACGAATTAAACGAGGGCTTAAGCTTAAAAAGATAAGATTAAGCCTTAAATATTTTTCAATTCATTAGTCACCTACTAGCTCATGACATAGTGTTTTTTTAATTCAAAATCTCGCAACCCTGGTCCAGAAACATGTTTTTGTTAACAAATTCTAGAAAATATGTATTACTAATAAGAAGTCATTTTGTAGCAAAAAAGTTTTATCAAAATTGATTTCGTCTTTTTCAAAATATTAAATTTTCAAAAAAAAATAATTTTTTCTGAATTAAAAAAAAAAAATGAACCGAACGAAAAATGTTATTTTACTAGAGGTACCATTTTTCGAAAAAAAAATAACCAAAAAGTAAGACTTACCGATAGTATTTATTTACTTAATTAAATTAGTTTTAAGACAGACGGCACAGCCATGCACTAATGATTTATGTACAATTTGTAAATATAATTAAGAAACAAATTTTGAGGAAAAATAAATCTTATCTAATCTACTTAATTGACTAATTTTTTTTATCCAGTTTGTTTAAAACGGTTTTGAGAAAACTAATACTGTCGTTAGCGACTAAAAAAATGTGAATGGCAAGTTACCTTTATTGCTGTTAGTAAGAAACAAATTTCAAAATGTGTGGTTATAATTACCCTTAGAATATACAAGATACCAAATTTGAAGAATATCCATCCATCCAGCTGATTATACTGCAGCCGCGAGGACAGACAGGCGTAAGGGGAAAGAAACAAATCTCCACTCACACCAATCTCACCTACAAAGCAGCTAGTTTCAAGCTTGTGTGAAAGCGGTCTTAGGAAGATTGATCAAAATATAGAGACCAATTTCTTACAAATTCAGAACTACCCTATACAGACGGACTGGCATAGCGTGTTACAAAAATCTTGAGAGTGTAAGTTGGGATGAGACAATTAGCAGACTGTATAAGAGAGGAAGGTCCTTCCCCCCTCGTTTAGATAGGAGGCGCAATTTTCTTTAAAAAAAATGATTTAAGACAGAAAACTATATTATTAAAAAACAACGGTTACACTTAAAATGCCATGTTTTAAGTTGTTTTAGTGAATAGTGTTTGAAAAAAAAAATGTTCAAACTAAAAATTTCAAACTATTTTCTTTTTTTTTTTTCATTTTTGTTTCTATTTGAATAAAGTTATTTTAGTAAACAGTTTTCGGAACATTAATTTTCAAACTCAAAATTAAAAAAAGTTGTTTAATCTTTTTTTTTTTATTGTCTATAGGTACATAATTCAGTAATACGAGTAGTCCATATTGCGTAATGGCCAGTGCGTTGGATTGTCACGCTGGAGGTCTGGGTTCACTTCGCAGGCTCTTCCACCTAAAAAAAAAAAAAAACAGTTTTTTTCAGGGTCACTGCCTCTTGCTAGGAATTGACACATCCTCCAAGAGTATCACTTCTCATGAATAAGTGCTTCTCGTTTAGAACCAGAAACCAGCTTCTTGGTAAAAACAAAAAAATAATGCCGATGATGCAACCGGATTCTTCTTAGTTTCATGAGAAAGTTATTTCACTTATTTTTTTAATTTTTAAATTTCGTGTTTCAGTAAGAATTGATAAGTGCATTGAATTTTGAAAAAAAAAAATAGCACCGAATTACGTAAAATTAAAAAAAAAAAAATAGTTTAAATAATTTTGTTTTCATTTTTGTTTTTTAGTTTTGAGTATGAAAAATAGTGTGCCAAAAACTGTGCACTAAAACAAATTTATTTACAAATAAAACAAAAGTAAGGATTTTTGGCCTTTCAAAAAGGTATAATTATTAATTTGGCATTATTAGTGTTAGCGTTGTTTTTTAATAATTTTTCTTTCAGTTTTAAGTGTTTTTTTAGAATTTTTTTTTAATTTTGTAAAAATGACAGTACAAACAGCACTAAAAATGGCAGAAGAAAAATAATGCAATTCGTCATTGGCAACTAGTCTAGCAACTCAACAGTAATCTGTCATACGTCGCGTCGCTTTAAAGCTTAATAAATGTGTTCTAAACCATGGGGTTCAATGAGGAAATGCATGATTGATGTTATTTGTGCTTTAAAGCCGAATATCTCTTTAACCTCATGACTAAGACCTAATCAGTCATAATAGTAAAGTGATGGACATGCTATTATATTCTTAAAAACGTATGACACTTAACTGTTGAGTTGGTAGAACAGCTCCCATGCATTTGCCCATTCTGCTTTAGAAAGTTAGACCTAAGGCACGAAATGTTTAAAATTTAAAATTTTAGTTTAACCAATAAAAATCAAGATAAATCAGTCTATTTGCTATTTAAAGGGGGGGAGATGGGGGGATGCTGGGAGGAGGAATACACTGATTTCAAATATTTTTTTAAGACTTCGAGTTTACTTTAAAGCAAATAAATGCCAGTTAGTAATTTTTGTTAGGACAAAACGTAGTTTGACTGGACTTCATATGAAAAAAACTAACATTTTTGACATTTTACCATTAATACATTTTTGTTTGTCTTTTTGTTTCGGGTACATTTTATTCAAGCACGCAACAAATGTTATGTTATGTTATGTTAAATCATTGAGTTAGAACAATACTAGAGTATATAAGTTTTTTCATGTTGGTGCAAAATAGTGTAGGTACCTATATGTATCTACAAATTATTTACTAAGGAGCTAAACTTTCCTTAGTGACTGGTACTAAGTTTTCATAAGGCCAAATGAGGTGAATTTCGAAATTATAACTAATTTCTCATATAAATTCCCGATGAGAACTGAGATAATTTCAACTAAATTTGCACGACATTAGAAGAACGCAACCAGTGGTACGAGTAATCAATTTTTAAAGCTTTAAAAAAAAAAAATATTTGTATGGAAATTTATAACTTCAGCAAATATGATAACGAATACATTTTTTTTTGTAATTTTTGAAATTTAATCATTTCGCATCTAATAAAAGTGTAGTACTTACTTAACTTATTTCACATAAAAATTAATCAATTAAAAAAACATTGTCCTTGAATGTCCTTGAATGTGAAGGACACTTCACACGACATAATAAAAAAAAAACTCTGGTACAAAGACTTCATTAGTTTCTATTTTATTTCTCCTGGAGAATCGAGTAGTGAGTAGTGTGATTATTGTGTGACGTTATTTTTCTCAGCGTGTGGAATCAAAACAATGAACCACTTTTATTTTATGTAATTGCTTAGAGGAAATTCAAGCATTCTCAAAACTTACTTTGACCTTATTTTCCAAACGATATACCTTAAGCTACAGTCCGTTGTTATGTTTTAGTGTCTTTATCACAATCGTTAGATATCTAGTTACAAAAGTTTGATCTTTCCATGCATATACTTATTGAAAAACAAAGTTACATTAAACAAAAGCAAAAGAACATTTTTGAATATCTTACTAAAGAAATCAAAGACACGGAACTTAAATGTAGATATAAGGACATATTATTCGAAAGGAAAAAAACAGGTCCGCAGATGTTAGATCTTTAGATGATATCATCTCCTTTACTTCCTGGTTTGTTTGTTTTTTTTTTTTTTATTATTTCTCAAAAATGGACATGGACATCGCATGAGAAAATATTTCAATTTCTTCTTTTCTCCAATTTCAAGACAATACAAGAAACAACTTCAAAGGATACAATTTTATTTCTCAAAAGCAATCTTTTCATCTTGTATTTCTTATCCATAATATGGTGACTGACCCTTATTATATATTTGTTTTATTTACATTTCTAACGTTCGTTACAAAAATATCCATTCCTCCATCATACTCTAAAGCAAAGATAAACAAAAGCATTGCGATCTGTCAAAAACAATCAAAGATAGGCACATCAAAATCTCACATCCATCAAAAATCGAGATCACATACATATACCTTCTGCTGAATTAAAAAAAAAATAAACGGAGCATCCTTACCTGCATCACCAGCGGAAAAAGACCAAAGTGATCCTTTTCGCTGTTTTTTTTAAATGAAAGAAAAAAATTAAATGAACAGACAATGCACAATTACACTGACCCCTGTTCCGTGTTTTCATGATGTCAGATTTAATTCACATCACATCAACTCATACGAAGGTCCTCTGCTTCTCTACCTCATCTCATCATCATAAACAAATCCTGTTTTGCCGCCTCAGTAACGCGCGAAATCGATGTCACTCTCTTGATGATGATGAACTTACACGAGCACACAATAAAAATGCTGTTCGTTGATCTTATATAGATAGTGATGCGGACTTGTTTCTGACTTTGATTTGATTGCCTTCGCCTTTGTTAAGGAATTAAGCCCGAAGATGAGCACCTCCTGTCCCATTTGGGAAGATGTCCTTTCGCATCTCTGTGAATCAGAACGCATTCTCATCAAGCCCATATTCATTGAATGTCCTTGCACAAGATCATCTCCATCACCATCATCATAAGGAAGTGAATCCTTTTGATGGAAGGCGCATCGCTTTGGTCCTTTGCTAATTCACCAAACCGTTAAGGATTCTAAAATTAGACCATAAGATGATGGGTTCCCCTTGAGAGTATAGTTGTGTCCTTTATTTTCCATACTTTGTGTCTTCAAAATGTCCTTGTTTTAAGGAACCATAAAGATAAACGAACATTTGTGGCAGGACCAATGATCAAAAGGGGTGATTTAAGAGACAGTGTAGGGTTTTTGATTAGATGCGAACACGTCACAGGACATAGGGTACCTCTATATAAAAAAGAAGAAGAAGCCGAAGAAATTCAAAGCATCCTTTTTTTGAAAATTCCAACCCCAGCAATTTTACGGCGAGCTTCTTTTTTTCTTTTTCTATAGACATAGATGCGATGCAATGTCCTTTCTTGTCTTTTGTTCTCGATTTGCTCCTTTTCTTAATTTTGTTTTTCTTAAGCGCGACGACGATGATGACGACAACGAAAATCTTTTCGAAGATTTATTTAATTTTTTTTTTTTTTAAGTTTTCATTGTTTTCGTATGACCGTAAGGGCTCCTTGTACCAGTACAAGCAGTTCGTTACGTTTATCTAAACGGGAACACACATATTGCCTGAAGGGGTCAAATCAGGATTTCTTTTCAATATGATCCTTCTGCCTACTGGCCTTGTATAAATTGTAGTCAAGGGTATAGGGTATCGTTTATTAGCCTTGTATTACATTCTAATGTCTCTCACCTTATAGATAACTAGAGGCTATGTTCGCTATGAATCTTCATTTTGAAAGTCTTCACTTCCTTTTTGTTTCGTTGATTTTTTTTGTTGGTGATTTAGTGTGTTACACAAAATTAGGCAATCGCAATCGTGGCGAAATTTATTGGAATATATTTTTTGGTGTCATCCTACTTTTTTTGTTTCTTAAATTTTATTGTGATTTACGAGTGGGACGGTGAATTTTGCGATTATTTCGTTAGATGTGTTTTGTTTCTAATTGCGTTCAAAGGTACAAAAGGAGATATTGTTTCCCATGAAAAGAATAAGGGACACAAGGAAGAAATTACAGAAAATTATAAGACGACAAGCCTTTTAGAATAATAACATCTTAAGGAACCATATTATGTCTTCGAATACGCACGGAAATCATTCTTTGATTCCCAAATGAAATTCAACAAACTTTCAACATTCCTATTTGTACCTTTAGTCCAGTGCATTATCATCTGATCCATCAGCAGTTTGTACCAAAATTTGATTGTTTTTTAATTCGAAAGTTAGTTTTGATCGAATTTCATAACACTGACTTTTCGCAATCCTTATATTTTATGTTTGGCACCATCTTTGATTTTATTTCATTTTAGTTTTTGTTAAATATCTCAGATAACTAAAGTTCTACAAACAATTTGAAAGACATTCAATTTAGAAAATTAAAGGAGAGTGCCCAAAAAATACCCAGAGTCGATAAGAAAAAAACATATATGGTTTGAAAGGGCATTGACTGTAGATATCAAATATGAAATTATTTTCTTTAAAAGTTATCCCTGGGACTGGCTATGACAAATTATTTATTTTTAATAGCAAGGTGTTTTTTCATGTATGCAACATTGGTGAGGGCATTACAGAAAAGAACAGATATTGATTAAAAAACATACCTACATATCTACGCGGCACATGGTAATCCGCAAAAGTTTCGTAAAACAAAGTTTCTGTTAAGACAAGGCTTCAAAAATTATTTTTCGAAAAACTTGATTTTCATAAAGCAATGCTCAAAAATATAAGGTTTCGAAAAAACATTTTTACAAGCGTGACGCAAGCTATATTTTTTTTTTGGAATTTGAGGTAACAACAATATAGAAAGCTATAGATGGAAATACATTTGCCTTCAATGTTGCATTATTTTAATGAGAAAGTGTGTTAACTGTTACAAATTGGTATATTACTTATTACTTTAGTCTCGTCAATATATTCAACGTACTCTTTTCCAAGAAATCAATTAACAAATTCCGAAATAAATTATGAAACCAAAACATTTTGGAATTCTACCACTGCCGTTGAAAAATTATTTGTTTTTTCCGTTTTCGTTTTCATTTCGGAGTTTAAAGTTACAGTAAGGAAAAGACAGGTTTTAATTATTCATTAGTATAACACTATGCGAATGATTTATAAGTTGTACTTAATTCTCACGCACATACTATTTTCTCACACTGTTTGCCGGCATGCTTAGGTAGGTAATTTTTTTTTCGAAACTGTTGAGTAACGGTAAAGGTGATAACCGCCATTTTAAAAATGAAGACAGAACCATGTTGTAGCTGCTGATTTAAGTGACTATTGGTCAGGCCCGTAGCCAGCATTTCGGTTCGGGGGGGGGGGCTTGCTCTAAAGACTAACGTGTAACTCTGTAAACAAAGAATTTAAAACTAAGAACATAATAATTTGAATTGTTTTATTTAATAATTAAATAGGGACATTGTGCCACTCGTGCAAATCTGGCGAAACTGGCTTGACTTTTTCGAAGCCAGTAGTAGTTGTGAAGTGGACTCGTTCAGTCTTGTATATAAAGCGATCTTGATAGCAGTTGGTGAAAATGTTTTTAAAGGGCGGCGGGACCACGAAATTTAAACATTTCCAAAATAGGCAACAATATTCAAATATGATTGAATGCCATGATTTTAATTGATTAAAAAATCTCTTAATAACCCAAATTTGTTGGGATTAAATTTTTCGCTCCGGAAATATGAGATTTTGGGGCTTTCAGGTGATATTATTAGGAACACAATATTCCCTTCCCGATTTGTCAAGCCATATGCTGGATTTCCATCTATCTTCATCTGCAAATATGAAGACAAGTAGAGCGGGACAGAAGTATGTCAAAAAACCAAGCGTGTGAAAGTGAACCATCATGAAGATGAACATTTCCGTCTTCATATCTGCATTATACTTTCTATAATCAGCATGTATGAAGATCTTCTGCATTTTTGTCTTCTCTCTCTATCCAACAAAAGAAAAAAGTTAAATTTTATATTGTGTCTTCTTTTTTTGCTTAAGCCAGACGAAGATACATGAAAATCACACCAATAGATCACAAATTAAATTGAAGAATTTTTGCAAAGATGATGTATTGGAAAACCTTTAATAAATCTATTTTTTTTTTTTTTTGATAAAATTGTTTGATTTAAGGTTTTTTTCGGTAACATTTGGAACAAAATATTCTGTGTATGCCAAAATTTAGTTTATTACCAATCTGTTAAGGTATGAACTGTCAAATTCCATTGAAGGATGGCTACGATGACTATGGAATAAAACACCTCTAAAAACCCGATTTTTTTTTAGAATTATTATAGAACCACATTTGTCTCGTGTGTTGTGTTGCTGTGTGGCGTAGGAAATATATGGAATGACAGCGACACATGACTCCACAACACAAAACACGAGACATATGAGTGGTTCCGACTTAAAAGCTTCTCTACTGGCTTCAAACTGGCTCCGAATAAGGCAAGCCAGTTGACGAGCAAGTTGCTCAAGTTGGGAAAGCCAGTACTGGCTCATGTGGCCTCGGATTTTCGACTGGTTTTAATTACATGAGTTTAAACTTCGATTGGAAGTTGTGCTAACATTTTGTTGAGATTACAGAAGAAGGATTTTGTTGAAATCATTAAATAAAATTGAATACACACACATAAAATAAGTCCATATTTTTGAATACAAAATATGGCTCGACTCTACTCTTTAAGTAGGATTGATTTCGTTGAGTGGTAATGAGATTTGTTTATTAACACTGAAAGTATACAAAAGTTCGAATCAGCTTCGAGGTCCAGCTCGCTTTAACACCATACAAAGTGAACGTAGTAAATAACATACGTAATACCTTATTAGTCTCCTCATATTAAATACTATACCTAAATAGTGTCGGTGCAGAGTCAAAAGTCCACAGGACAAAAGTCCATAATGGACTTTTGTCCCACTTTTGTGGGTCAAAAGTTCATAAATCAGTTGTGAACTTTTGACCCACTCCGATGGGCCAAAAGTCCATACAAAAATCTTGTGGACTTCTGGCCCATTGATTGTGGATTTCTGACCCACTTCAGTGGATCACTTTATAGATAGTTTTCTTTAACAAGACTGCTTTGGGTGTCCCGCTTCGCGGGTTTAAGGATTTTAACTCCCTTTTCGGGTCCTCTGTCCCGCTCACACGACTCCGTTGCTCCGTTTAGGGTATGCTCAATGCTCAGTCGTCTGGAAGGCGCCTATGTTGTCAGTTGGTGCGCTTAAAGTTTACGAGTAGTGAAGAGTATACAGACTAATTCTTATCAAAATAAATAAATAATTCTTAATTGTTCTTCTTTTTTCACTATTATAATATGAAATTATTTTGGACTTATGACCCATATTGACCGTTTTTTTTGTGGCCTTTTGACAAACTTTAGTGGGTCAAATCTCCACAATACAATTGTGGACTTCTGACCCACCCAAGTGGGACAAAAGTCCATTATGGACTTAATTTTTATTTATTTTTTTTTGTTGTAAATCATTTCGGGAGGGGCTTCAGCCCCGCAAGCCCCCCCACCCCTGGCTACGTGCCTGCTTGTGGTGAACCTATTAAATAACATTAATCAACCACAATATGAAGATGTGCGACTTTTTACTTCTTTTTAAACTGTCATATCCAGTCCCGGGGATAACTTTTTAAGAAAATGTTTCCATTATTTGTTATCTGCAAATAATTTCCTTTCAAAACATGTATGACTTTTCTTAATCGACTCTGGGTTTGTCGCCCATACATTTTTGGGCATTCTCCTTTAATATTTTAAAAATTAAGAACAATTTTTTGATATTATTGATATTCAAAAATTTACAGGCCGTAAAAAAAATTGAATTTAAAAGTATTTTCGAAAATTAAGCATATTCGTTGCCAAATTTTAAAACAAAAAATCAGAAAAAAGTTTTTGGGCTGTGGGTTGCCAACAACTCTGCCCTACAACCTTTTTCTACATTCCAATAAATAGAAGAGATATGAATATTGGTTTAAGTAAAAAAAAAAAAAAGTTGTAGAAATATTTGACAATATTTCAAAAATTGGAATATATATTCAATGATTTTAACGCTTAGTTTTCTCCTCTTTGAAGTTATTTTTTAGTGAAAATTACTGTATTTTCCGTAGAGCAGGTCGAACATTACCACAACACCACTACCCCTCCCTTATATTTGTTTTTGACTCTTTTTATTCTTATAGCTGTTATGGAAAATTTAATATTTTCGCAAAATTTCATTAGTGTAAGAATGTTTGCATAGGTGTTATAGTAAAAATCCGCAGCATTTCGATCTCCGCATTAAAAAAAAAAACACCCTATCAACATGTTTGTATTTAGGGACAATTGTGATTCCTTATATAGGGTGGCCCAACCATAATGCACGATGTTAATTGTGAGTCACTTCTTAACGCTAAGTTTTTTGCCCAACTTAATTTGACATTTCTATTTTTCAGTGTTTGACAAATTCAACCATGGAGAGGTACACAATTGAGCAGCACGTTAAGATTGTTAAAGTTATTTACTAAAATGGACGTTCAAATCAAAATGCATTTCGTGATTTTTTGGTCAGCATAATCGACCAAATGTGTAGAATTGAACGCAAATTTCAGAAACACGGATCTGTAGGAAATGTGAAAACACCTGTGCATGCTCGCCCAGTTGTTCTACGGAAAACATTGCTGTTGTTTGCGATAATGTGGCAGACGAGACGTCAACCTCTACTCGTCGTCGGGCCCAACAATTGAACATCTCACGATCATCTCTGATGCGAATTTTGAATAAGGATTTGAATAAACACGCTTACAAGGTTTAATTGACTGAAGAGCTGACCATTTCAAGCGTCGTCAATAAGCCGAATGGTTGGCTGAACAGACACAAAAGTGAATGGTGACTTTACAAAGTAAATCATCTTCAGCGACGAGGCACACAGCACACTTTCACCTCAGTCGATTCGTTAACAAGCAGAATTACCGCATTGGGGCAAATGAGAATCCACGAGTGATTGTTGAAAAGCCGATGCATCCACAAAGAGTGACTGTTTGATGCGGTTTATGATGGGCTGGCGATGGCGGCGGCGGCGTCATCGGGCCGTACTTCTTCGAAAATGAGGTCGGCCAAGTAGTTACCGTGAATGGTGTTCGCTATCGCGAGATGATAACGGACTTCTTGTGGTCAGAAATTGAGGATATGGACCCGGACGATATGTGCTTCCAACAAGATGGTGCCACTTGCCACACAGCTAACGAAACAATGGCTCTTTTGCGCGAGAAATTCATTCGCCGTGTAATCTCACGTCGGCGCTTGTCGTGGCGATTTTAATTGGCCGCCAGGATCATGTGATTTGACACCCTTGGACTCCTTTCTTTGGGGATATTTAAAAGAAAAAGTGTACGTCAATAAGCCAAGCAAAGTTCAAGAGCTAAAGGAAGAGACACATTAACGACATTGAAACTCAATTATGCCTCAGAGTCATTGAAAATATGGACCAACGGATAGAGGTATGCCACCGAAGCCTTGGCGAGCATTTGGCCGATATTTTGTTTTACACATAATTGTCATAGATCCTTCTTTAACAAAAAAAAATATTAAGATAATTCTTAGAAAACATTTTATTTACTTATAATTAACATCGTGCGTTTACTTTAGACCACCCTTTATAATAACAAAAGAAACACATATTCCAAGTTTCATTAAAATGCCATCAATTTCAAAGAGTTTTCGGTAATAATTTGCGATTTATTAAATTCAGAACCTGGCAAACTTTGGTTCATTTTTTTTTTTTTTGTTATGAATATTATATTAATTTTTTTTTTTAACTTTGTTCGCCTGTAACTTTTTAAATACCAATAATATCGGAAAATTGTTCTTAATATTAAAAATAGAAAATTCAATTCTCCACAGTTCTTGTTCGACACATTTATTTGTAGGGCTAATACTACCCAAGATATTTAACAAAAATTAAAATGAAAAAAGATCCAATATGGCAGCCAAACGGTTAATTTATGGCACCTAGTTCGAAAAACGGGTATTATCTCCGATGAACTTAACTTATGAATGGAAAAATTAAATTTTGGTGATGGTAAAAACGGCAGAGTCAACCATATAACATTTTATAAATGCACTGGACCACTATTAGACAAGATGGGAGAGATACGATTAGCTCTGTTTCATATACCACATATTTATGTTTGTGGAAAAAATGTAATTAGTGGTCTCGAGTTTTGGCACTTTAAGACTATAGGATATCACGAAAACCTGAGCCAATTCAGCAAAATCAAATTCTGATTTCGTTACGAGTTTTAAGGATAAAATTTGATTGGGGGAGTGATATAACATTAAACATCGAGAAAAACTATTTTTGGCACTTTTAGACTAGGATATATTTTTAGACTGGATTTTAAACAGAATCGTGCATGTTAAGTCATGAAGTTATTTTTTTTTTTTTTAATAATAATAATTTGAACTATATGCCAGTAAGACCTCAGGTCTTTTAAATGCAATAAACGGCACTAGTTAGAAGGAATAGAAGGAAAGAAAAGATTTTGGCACAGTGGATTGAGAATTAGATGTTTATCATATCATGAAATTCCACGGGTGGCATCCAGTTGAAACTGGGGAATATAGAAAAGAATGCTACCTAGACTGGGGCTCGAACCCACATGTCCAGGTTAGCAGTCAAACACTATATCCACTGTGCCATTGCCACCCGAATTATTTAGAGGATGAATGCATAATAGCCCGGGAGCCCGTGACATATTTTAGTCAGTTACTCCACCATAGATAATTTTGCTGGGATATGGTTAATTTGATGTGATAATGAAGCCTAGTGAAAGTCAGCTGGCTGAGCACTGGTGGGTGTGGCTACAGCAGCAGTGGAGGCTACATAGCATTTTAATCAAGAATCCGGGGAACCTGCTCCGATTTGGATGATTTTTTTTTAAATATAGGAAATAGAATTTAAAAAAAAGTTTACAATTCAAAAATTGACGCTCTCAGCTCAAAATTTTTTAAATTTCAAAAAACCAAAATTTTTCATTTTTTGTTATATTATTTGTAAAAATATATAAATTAAGTACAAAACAATTGAAATATTTATAAAATATTTTTTATTTTGTATATAATATACATTTCAAAACTTAGTACAGTAAAACCAGCTTATATTTACTGGGAGATGTTAGATTTTTTTTTATTTGTAATTAAAATAACAATTAGTAATAATAATATTAATAGTAATATTTTATAATATATATCTTTTTGATAGTAATGTTTAATATAAAAGTTCAAAACTATTTATAGTAAAACCCGCTTATATGCACAGTTTCTTTTAATCAATTCAAAATAATTAATAATACATACATTCTTAGCTATTAATTTAATTTAAAAGCTAATGTTATGTATAATAAGAATATCGGACAACTTTGTTTGTCAGATATTTAAAATTGGTATGGTGGACCTTGAGAGAATATACAGAAAAGTTCTTTTGTTCTGGGACATTTTTCAAAACTATATTTTTAGATTCTGCAGCTCATTTTTTTTTTTCAAAAATTAAACAAATTTTCAAGATATTTCCTTCAGTGAGTAGTTACACCTACTTAAAATATTTTGTTTTGTCTCTATAATGATGCTTATAATAAAGTAGCACAGGTAACTGTTCTTTAAAATGTCATAAAATAGAACAAGTTCTGAAAATATTGGATTTTCACTTTTAATATTTCAAATATCACTTTTAGGTTTTGATTTATCTAATAAAATAGTTCCAAAAATAGTGAAAAACCTTTTTTTTTTTTTTTTCAAATTTTCTAACAAGAATATTTTAAAAATCGGAGCAAAGGCAAAAACTGAAAATTAAACGATTGTTCGAGTATTTTCAGTAATTGTTCTATTAAAAATGTATTTTATGACATTTGAAAGAACAGTAACCTGATGCATCCTTATAGAGACAAAACAAATCATTTTAAGTAGGTGTAACTACTGACTGAAGGAAATATCTTGAAAATTTGTTTAATTTTTGAAAAAAAAAATGAGCTGCAGAATCTAAAAATATAGTTTTGAAAAATGTCCCAGAACAAAAGAACTTTTCTGTATATTCTCTCAAGGTCCACCATACCAATTTTAAATATCTGACAAACAAAATTGTCCGATATTCTTATTATACATAACATTAGCTTTTAAATTAAATTAATAGCTAAGAATGTATGTATTATTAATTATTTTGAATTGATTAAAAGAAACTGTGCATATAAGCGGGTTTTACTATAAATAGTTTTGAACTTTTATATTAAATATTACTATCAAAAAGATATATATTATTTAATATTAATATTATTATTACTATTTGTTATTTTAAATTTTAATTGCATTAAAAAAAAATCTAACATCTCCCCATGAATATAAGCTGGTTTTAGTGTACTATGTTTTGAAATTTATATTAAATACAAAATAAAAAAATATTTTATAAATATTTCAATTGTTTTGTCCTTAATTTATATATTTTTACAAATAATATTACAAAATAACTTTTTTTGAAAAATATTGGTTTTTTGAAATTTAAAAAATTTTGAGCTGAGAGCGTCAGTTTTTGAATTTTAAACTTTTTTTAAATTTTATTTCCTAAATTTAAAAAAAAAAAATCATCCAAATCGGAGCAGGTTCCCTTGGTTTCTAACTTAATTTGTAATTATATTGATTTCTACTATAATCTATGTCGAGATACATTCAAAAAACATGTTATCTATATATTAACTTTACTTCACCTTGGTGGTTTGTTAATAAGTATTAGTAAATTGTAAAGTATCGCATGCTACTTGTATATTTCAGTTAGTGATAAGTTAATAAGTATTAGTAAATGGTATAGTATTGCATGCTGCTAGTATAGTTCTGTAGTCTATAAGAGTATATATTACTAATTTGTATTATATTATCTGCTTGATGATAATAAATAATAAATAAATAAATAAAATCTCATTTGTTAAGAAGAAAAGATGAATACCTATCAATAAAATAAGAACCAACAATTTAACATATTTTATATACCCAATTCACCTTCCTTAGAAGCGCTTTGTAATCATCAATAAATAATAATAAGATATACCCCTTTAATATCCATGCACTAAAATTCATACAAAAATGTTAAAATAAAATAAAAATTAAAAAAAAAAAAATATTTTACAAAAGACAGAAGCGAAGGAAGAATCACATTCCAAAGACATTTATAACCAATAACATACAATTGATCACATTTTTTCGATTTTTTTTATTAAGGAACCATCAATGACCCCAATCAGGAAAAAATTATAAAAAAAAAATATCTTCACCGCATGGGGCTTAAAAGGTGTCTGATATGCCCGAGACTTAATGGCGACCACTTTATGTTTGAAAATCAAAGGAACACCATCAGAATAACAAGAATACAAGAACTTCTAATGATGCATACATCTTGGTCAGTTTTTATTTTTTCGGGAGTTTTTTTTTCAGAAAAAAAAACTTTAAAATCCTACAGAATATTGCTTTTCGTAAAGATAAAATTCGTCACAATAATACTTTTAGGCATAGAACAAAAGTAACACGACTGGAGTATGAAATTGCATTCAAAAACATGGAAATTCATTTAATGTGTTATGATTTTCCACTAAACTGATACAATTCATTTTATTAATAAATATAAGTAAACTAAAAATACGTTACAAATTTTATTTTAAATATAATCAATAGATTAACTTTATATTTTACTCAAAAATAAAAACAATTTTATGTGAAAGCCCAAAGACTCCGAAGATTTTTGTTGGATAAAATAACAATTCAGGCTTGTAGTATCAAATTATTCGTTTATTTTACTTTTTATACCTCTCAAAATTAAAATGTCCATCAATAAAGAATGAATGTGACAGGAATGTAAAATAGTAATAGTAGCTAAATAGTAATAAATAGTACTAAGAAGATTTAAAGGTCACAAATTCCACAAGTGGAATGTAGAATATCAAATATCATTCTTCTGAAGAATAATGAAAATGAAGTAATTTAAATATTAAAATTAAATCTCTTTTAAGTGGAGCGAATGAATATAATTCAATTAAAAAATTTAAGTGACCACAATTCCAGAAATAAATGTGTTTCGCCCAGATACCACAGTGGCACAGTTGGCTCTTCAATTAGTCTGTCATATCCTACTAAGACACACATTTTAGTATCGATGTTAACCAATTCTTATAAAAGTCACGGCAAGAAGATAATGACTGTGAATTGTATTATTCTAGGGGAATGTGTTAAGTTCTCTTTTAGCAATTTTAAGAGCGAAATCTTTATAATTTATACTTAAGTATACTGATAAGGTGACGTGAAATAGGGCCCAACGAAATAAAGCCAAAAATCAAAAATTTGGCCTTATTTCGCTTTTAAAATGGAAATAACGCCAAATTTTGAGTATTGGCTTTGTTTCACTTTAGAAAACGAAATAAGGTCAAAACAGTACTTTAGGTGGCCCGCTTCGCGGTTTCAAGGATTTTAACTCCCTTTTCGGATCCTCTGTCCCGCTCACGCGACTCTGTCGCTCCGCTTAGGGTATACTCAGTCGCCTGGCAGGCGCCTATGTTGTCAGTTGGTCTGCTTTCAAAGCTTCTGTTATCACTAAATGTTTTCGTAAAAACAAATTTGGTCTTATTTCCAAATGAAATTTGGCCTTATTTCATTTTGGAAATAGAAATAAAGCCAATTTGGCGTTGTTTCCATTTTCAAAGCGCAATCAGGCCAAATTTGAGATTTGGTCTTATTTCGATGGGCCTCATTTCACGTCACCTGCTGATTATCTTCTAAACATTGGTTTTTATCATTTATAAGATGAAGATATTTTCTTATAAAACTTAATCTATTTATCTTAATAAGTCAAGAGTTAGGAAGTTATGTACATCCAAAATTGTTTCCAATTTCCACCCCCCCCCCCACCCCCTTGTAATTTGTATGGAAAAAATAAAACAGCAATGAGGAACGTCTTAACGTTAACCTTTGGAAGTCATTTTCTTATAGAATTTCTTTGAGTCACAAGAAAACAATGCAATGAAATAGCTATGCACTAATTTTTAGGATGATTTCATGATAAGCAAACATAATTACTTCCCTTGATTCTAAAATGTTTTGATAAAATTTATACATATATATTTGCATGGAAATCCTCAGTTGTTTTTTTACATTTTTTGTATAATGTACCTACTTATTTTTAGTATTTATTTGAAAACAATAGTTTTTTTTTTTAAATACTTTAAAAACTTTTTTAAAGTAAAACATAATTTTTTTATAACAAAAAAATACCTCTCTACAAAATAAAAATATATTTACGCTCATCCCTGACTCACTGGGTAACACTGCTATGATTATAAGCTAAAATCGGGAAATCGGTTTCTGCTCCTGAACGAAAAATCGGAAAAATTCAGGCGATATTTCGGAAGGTAGGCCTTGAATAGGCCAAGTTTTTAAGGTTCCCACTTTTCTAGTAGTAAGATTGTAAATTAAACTCGGAAAATAGACTCCAGCATCTAAACAATAAATCAAAAAAATACAGGCAATATGTCAGAAGATAGGTCTTTAACAGGTCTTAAAAATTTGTACTTAGAATTTTGTACGTCAGGTAGCTACACTGTTATTTTTGGTTCTAAGAAAAAATTAAAAATAAAAGTCAAATATAAGTATCAAGGGGTACGTTCAGAAGACATAAGGGACTTCATATTCAGTCAACTACATCCATTGAACGTAAAGTTGCCCAAAAATAACTCACATTTTTCGACACCTCGTAGATCAAACATACACATTTTTTTCAATACTTTACATAAATTTCGTTCAGAAAAAAAGAGAATCCCCGACATGAATAAAAAATTCCGTCGTTATGTACGAAAATTTGTGTTTAAATTTAATGAACGCAACCGCACAAACCAATTGTAAAAAGTTAAACTGATTTTTAATTTCACAAATGACAGTTTTGACAAGATCACACTTGATTTAAAATTAAGGCAGATATTTCTTCACTAACTTTCCAGGTCACTTTCGAATAAAAGTCCCCTTCATTTGAAGTCAATTTTTTGAAAGCTGGCCAATCACAAACTAGAAACTTGCCTTACTTGCAAGCCCCCTTAGTCATCTGGACATACCCAAGTTCAATAAAATTGTTCAATAAAAATTGTAAATTTAGATGTTTTACAAAGGAACCACCATTATTTTTCGACTTTCGTCAAAAATCCTGTGATGTGATGCTTCTAACATAGTTTCTATTTTGTGTTTAGAAAAGCGAAAATGATAAAAACGGATCATTCGCAAAATTTGCAAATTTGCGTTTTTAAAAATAATTTACGGAAAATAGTGGACATAAGTTGGGCACGTCGCACCACAATCTTATTTTAAATAAAAATCAAAAATAGCTATGCTAACTTCACACACATATATGGATTTTTTAATTTTAATTATAGCTATTTACAACTTGAAAAAATTGTTAATAGTCCAGGAAATTTGGTCTGAACATTGGTAATGAGACTCTTTATAGACTGAGAAAGTTCATTATTAATCCGAGGACCGCTACCTCAGTTACAAGGGGTCAAAGGTCATGAAAATGGGTTTTTTAAAAATAACTTGAAAACGGTTTGGTTTAAAAACAAAATATACACTACAATCTTGTAGCTGAGGAAATTTCCCACAAGAATGCTTACTTACATTTTCCCGTAACATTTACCGTTAAAAAGTTATAGCAGTTCAAACAATCACAAGTTTCCCGAAATTAGCCCTTTTTTGCACTTTCTTCCACACCGCCATAGAGGTCAAGTGGACAGGTGCGTTTTTTTTATGTGGTATCCCCAGGAGGCTTATTTCACTTTGTTATGCAAATAAAATTTAATCAACATTAGATACTAATCAATGTTTGAAAGTTTGATTGTTCTGTTATGGCGTGGTAATATATGCCTCATCATTAATGTCCTCTTCATACGGATCAATTTGAATTGAGTTCGTACATGTCTGTCCATGACATTGCCCACAAACTATTGAACATTTTAACTCCGCTTTTCGATAACTACAATTAGAACCGCAACCTTTACTACAATTACAAGAAAATTTTTGTAACAAGTTCATCAGGTGCTGGTTGGAGCAGAGTGGTAATAGGCTCCAAAACATTATTTCTCAATACCCATCCCCAGCTTTCAGGATTAGTACTATCTCTTCCCAGCCAAATTTGAACTTGATAATAAATAGGGAAGATAATTGTACAGCCTTGTTGAGCCTGGACAATCGGACAAATGTGAAATAACTAACTGCATTGATACGATCATCTTTTCCAGGTGCTTTGTAAAATGCTTGAAGTAGCCATATACCGTTTTCATAAACAATATTGGGAGGGCAATTTCCTCTGGAAAATAGTTCGGCATATTTTAAGAGATCGTCACTCTTTTCGAACAGCTTGAAGAATTTTAATTTGCCTTTGTTGTAAAGAGCAGAAGTTGAATCGCAACCAGTAAATGCATGCAAAAATAAGATGTGGGCTTGATATTTTGGGTAAGTGGCTAAACTTTGAGTACAATATAATTTAGATTCAATTTAAGCTTAACCTTGTTTTTGAAAGTAAATCTTTTTTATTGCTATTAAGTCAACATCCTCTCCTACAACAATGCTCTTGCGTATCTCAGCACAATCATGGCCGTTTCGATAATCAAAACGAGCCAGTTGAAGAAGATATCGATTATAAAAAGGTAACATACATAGAGCCCAGTAATTCATAAAGGGCAGATTTTTTATTTTTTCGCATTCCAACCTCGTCAAAAAGTGACAAAGGATAAGGAGTCAGCTCGTACGTTAAAAATGTCTGCAGTTGGTCTTCAAAAAACTTTTCTAATTGGTTAAAAATATTTCGGACCCAAAAATTAAAATTAAATGAATTCGCGGGCAATACTTACGATTCTTTGATTAGCAGTAAGTTTTTAACGGTAAGTGCTATGGACAAGATAACAATAACCATATCTGTGGAAAATTACCTCAGCTACAAGTTTGTGCAATAATTTTTTTTTTCTAAACCAAACCCTTTTTGATTTCCTTTAAAAAAAATAAAACACACCTTCATGGCCGATTTTGTACCAAAAATTAAAATTAATTAATTTTACGACCCGAGTGATTCTTTGAACTGCTATAACTTTTTAACGGTAAATGCTATGGACAAAATGTATATTAGCAATTTTGTGGGAAATCGCCTCAGCTACAAGTTTGTAGTATACATATTTTTTCTTAACCAAACCGTTTTCAAGTTATTTTCAAAAAAAAAAAACATTTTCATGACCTTTGACCCCCTGTAACTGACCTAGCGGTCATCGGATTGATGAGGAACTCTATCAGTTTATAAAGAGTACCATTACCAATGATCACACCAAATTTCAGCCTCGAACTAATTTTTTCCGTTCTTTGCCATTTTTTTTGTCTATTCTTACTGGACTATAAAGGATCTTTTGTGTTTTGGAAATATAGGTAGTTACCTGCTGTTAATTAAATATTTCTCTGGCAGTGGAACTCGCATAAGGATCACTTTAAGACCATTTTCCAGGATTTTCAAAGTGCCACGTGTGAATATTCCTCCATCAGCATAAATTAATATTTTAAACAAGAAAGTGTTTCTGTGAATTCCAAAATCCATTCTTACTACAAGATTAATCATAATCTTCCCACCTACCTACCTTACATACACAAATGCAATTGACCAAAGTTGACCATCATCCTGAAACTGATGTTATTTGTTTAAAGGTTTCATCCATAGAATTCTATAATTGATAAATACTAACCTAACAAAAACTAGAGAATTAGTGAAACCATAGAAAATATCTTACCGTCAATAATCATCACTGAAAGGACTCACTTCAAGTAGGTATAGTTGTAGATGTTCGCATCGTACACAATTCTGATTCATTCATTCTATTATAATATTATTGTTCATTCAGAGTTTTGTTCAACTCATTGACAAATCCTTTTTTCTATTTTACAATACATGCTCTTAGCTGACTATGGGGTTCAGGAAAACTTACAATGGACATTCAGTCATTCTTTTTTGGATGAATGACATGACGATACCGACATGGACATCGACAGTTCGTCCACCCGCTGTTTTATTCAATTTCAAAATAGTGGAAGAGAGGTCCTTTCGAAGCAGTGTTTAAACAGTCATCAGAAACCATTACGAATTGAAAAATCCTCTATGTGTGCCATCAGTCGTATACCTACGACCAGACGACCAGTTTGCATAGTAACAGACAAGGACACTTTTGTATAGATATAAAGAAGAAGGAGGGCTTCCATTTGTGTCATCCATTCAAGGGAATTCAAATAAAAGTGAGAAACTATTAAAAAGTCTTTTGTCCAATCGGCTAGAGTATTTATTCTATCGTCTACCTATAAGCTACGTGTGCACCTTTTAAGGATTCCCATTCAGAAAAAAATGTCCTTTTTTGTTGTCTTCCTCTGTGGCAATGGCAACACACATGCTGCGTGTTATCCTCTCTCGGATAATAAACAAAAAATGTTAATTCTGAAACTAATTTATTCATACGAACGTATTTTTTTAGCATTTGTAAGAAACAATTTGATCGTTTGAGACGAATCGCCTTGTTCAAGGACGAAATAAGACAAAATAAATCATCAATTGTTTCTCTCACTCTCTCAGTGAATCGATGCAAATCTCACAAAGTCAATTGTAAGTGATCATTCATAGAAATTCCAATAAAGTATCAATTACATGCGCCGCGCGCGTTAATCTGAACCAATTTTACACAAGGACATCATTCACATCGTATATCCCTCCGGCAAAGAAAATCCTTTGTTGCAAACAAAATTTCTATTTCTTTTCCACTTCAATTGGCAACTTGAAGATGATCTTTTTGATTTCTTCATAATCAAGGATGTTTGCGTCTTTTGAACGTTTCGCATCTCGTGAGGTATATCCTTTCTAGATAATGAAAATCGCTATAAAAGGATTTGCATATCCTTTTTCTCGAATATTATGATGGATGACTTTTCAATATGTAACAACATATGATTCAAACGTAAGAACGTGCGAATATGAAAAAAAAGAAAGATTGTGTTCGAATTGAACCGTTACGAATTTTTAATAAGGATGTCATATATTGCAATAAATGACAATTGAATTGAATATTACATTTCTCGACATATGCTTGTGTGAATCAACGACTATATATCTGTCAGTATAATGAAATATCAAAGAAGTCATCCTTTCTTTTCTTATAACGTATTGTTTTTTATTTTGTAAGGAAAAGCGGGAAACTAGATCAATTGTCCTTCAATATGAAGCAACGGTTATAAATGTTATAAATTTATTTTTGTGTTACGCCTCTAGATTTCTATTATTTCTCAAATTGTCAATTTCAATTTCAATTTAATAGAAAAGTGATCAGAATCAAATCGCGATCAACCCTTTTGATAAGTGTTATACCTACATCTGTTCTAGAAAAGAAGGCCATCTTTAAGGATGCTTTTTCATTTTTCTGTAAAAAGAAGGGTTTTTATTCTCAAACAAAATATTTTTTTTATTCATTTCCTTAAAGAATTTAAAGAAATTTGAAGGGTTTTTTATTCGAGTGTCCAACTGTCAATCCTTTTTGTTATTTTTTTATCAGATGGTCTGGGTACTCACATGACTCTTGTATTTTTTTTTTGTTCAAATTAAATTTTCAATTTAGCAGAGAAACTGTTTGGCATAGTATGATCGAATGACAATTGAGATATGTGACATGATGACAGGCGGTAACTCAGGGAAAACTCGCCATTTTGAAAATGAACTATGTACATCTGTATGAAATCAAGGTTAATAATTCGAATGACTATATTTGTAAATAAATTATGTGTTTGTAAAAATAGTAGTAAATATGCAATGAAAATAAAATCTTACTAGGCTCAGTTTACAGGCCAAACAATAACATCGATTCATCAAAGATATAACACGAGTCATAGATGAATTATCTTTTATATCACCGTTTATTATTGTTGTTGGCGATTTCAACAGAAACATACTTAACGATTCCTCTCTTGTCCAAAATATGAGAACTTTAAATCTTTTTCCGGTCAATACATCATCGCCCACCCATTTTACTAGTCATAGCAGTACACTTCTCGATTTTTTTTCTTGTCAAACATATGTACAAAGTTTTACACTTCAATCAGATCTCAGCTTCAGGTTTCTCGCGTCATTATCTAATCTATTTGTCATTTCAATGTGAGCCGTTGGTTTTAAATAGAACTATAAGTTTTCGCAATTTCAAACATATGAACATATAAATCCGAGTCACTTGGAAGATGATTTAATGAGAATTGAATGGCTTCGGGTTTATGAAAATGACTGATGTTGATGACCAAGTATCTTTCATTCAAACCAACGTACAGAATTTATTTGAAACACACGTTCCATTAGTTCCATTAGTTACGAGAACTGTCACAAGAAAAAATATTCCATGGTTCAACAGCAACATACAAAAATTGATATTTGAACGTGGCCGGGCATATAAATGTTGGAAACGTTTTCGATTAGGTGTTTTTAACAATATTTTTAAAATGTTGAGAAATAAGGTAAAAAGTTAGATACGCGAAGCAAAGATAAAATATTTTGCCCCCCCCCCCCCCCCCGACTGAACCCGTCTCAAGCTGGACATGCACTCTGGAAAAACCTGCGAGACATTGGCGTGGGCAAGCAAAAAAATATTAACGTTGGTAATATTGACTGTGATGCACTCAATAGGAAATTCATTTCTCTTCCATGCCCAGAAGTCGTTGATGAAACAACGGATCTGTCTATTGAACACACTGTGTTTTCTGTTCCGTGTTTCAGGCTTCACCAGTGGATGATGTCGACGGCTCAGAGAGTTGCATACAGATAAAATAAAATTCAGTTGGACTTGCTGAAATTCATCCCGAATTCGTTATCGTTCGTTAGACATTTAACGCATCTTTTCAACACAATCCTTATGTCGAGAGTTTTTTCTTCTGCTTGGAAACAAGCCAAAATTATACCCATTCCAAAAAATCAGAATGATTTTAGACCAATTGCCATTCTATCATTTCTGTCTAATGTGCCAGTTATAGCTATCATTGGAAACCATCATTGAAAAAGTTAATTGTTGATTTTATTTTTTTTTGAAAGTTTAATCATTGAATATTTTAATGCAGAAAGGTAGATTTACGACTTCAAAATTCATTTTGACCCATATCTTCCCCATAAAGTAATTTTTAATTTTTTCAATGATCATTGGTAAGGTAGTTCATCATTGAAAAATTAAAAGTCATTTTATGAGAAAAGTTGTGCCAAATTGAATTTTGTATTACTTAAAAATAAATATAAAGTCAATAAGCTTTACTTTGGCATCAAAATAATCATTTATTTTGTCTTCAAAATCTCTCAAAATTAACAATTAATATTTTCAATGATGGTTTTCAATGATAATGAATGCCCAAATACGAAAATATTTAATCAACAAAAATTTGCTATGTGTAAATCAGTCAGGTTTTTGTCCAAAACACAGCTGTACAACAGCTCTAATAAATGTTGTTGAAAATAAAAGGCAAACTGTTGACTCTGACAATGTTGTTTTTCTCGTTCTTTTAGACTTTTCTAAGGCATTTGACATGGTCAATCATTATGTCCTTTATCGTAAGCTAATAAAACAGCTTAATTTCAATGTTCATCCAGTCACAGCTAGATAGGGCTGGCCACGAGACGAGACGAGACGAGCACCGAGACGACACTGTATACTTAGACCGAAATTTGATAGAGTCTTATAAATATTTATTTTCTTCTGCACATATTCAAACTATAATCGAAAATATTTTGTTCCAATAATCAACAGGTTGTCCGGAAATCGTATTTTTCGGAGACGAGACCGAGACGAGACTTAATTATACGAGACCGACACGAGACCGAGACGAGTATGAACATTTTCGAATTTAACGAGACCGAGACGAGACTTACAAAAGTCTCGCAGAGTCTCGTCTCGTGGCCAGCCCTATAGCTAGATTGCAGATCTCGGGCAGTTGTGGCAAATGGCGACATGTCTGAACTTCTCATGTTGGACAGAAGAGTCGCTCAGGGTTCAATACTGGGACCACTATTGTTCTCCATGTACACGCAAATATAAACGACTTGCCTGTTTGCTTGCAAAACAGTCAAGTGGATATGTACGCTGGCGATGTTCAAATATGGAAAAACTTTGTACTGGGTTTGGTGGAAAATGCAGCAGTTGAGGTTAATGAGGATTTAACCAAAGTTCATAGTTGCTCACAGAAAAATGGACTGTGCATAAACCCTATTAAGTCTAAATGCTTGGTGATTTCAAAATATACATAAATGCCCAAAATATACTTAAATAGTAAGAAAATTGAAACTGTCGATTCAGCAAGAAACCTAGGAATCACGTTTACGAAAACATTTTCTTGGAATCACCATATCTGACTACCTATTGGTAGGATTTACGGAGGGCTTCGTATGCTGTGGACTAACCATAAAATAACACCCTTAAAAACAGGAATCATATTAGCCAAAACACTACTGATTCCTATTATGCTCTACGGCTGTGAAATTTTTAATAATTGTGATTATGAGCTCAAGCGTAAGCTTAATGTTGCATATAACAGCATAGCTAGGTATATCTTCGGTTTAAGAAAATATGATCACGTTTCTCAATTTTTGAAATCAATATATGGCGTTACTCTTGAAAATCTTTTTAGGCTTAGAACGTTAACACTATACTAAACAATGTTTTGCAAACTCATCAACCAACCTATCTTTATAATAAGATATGTCATTCGCATTCTCTTAGAACTTTAAATATTCGGCCTATACAAAAAAAGACCGCACTAACGATTTTTGAAATTTTTTTTCATAAATTCATATTTATCAAACAAATCAATTGTCATACTTTTTTTTTTGAGCTCTATCTATTTTAGCTATTAAAAAAACAAATTTATATTTATTTATAGTAATATAATTTATATTTTAAATTGTTTTTAAAACTTTTTTAATGATATCATAATGTTATAAAAACACAAAATGAACATTGTCAATTTTAAGCTACGTTCAAGTTGTAAGCTACGAGAGCAAGTTTGTGCAATCCAGTCTTGCCCATTTTTTTCATACGACTCACCGATAAGAAAATGCTCGTTTTTCACTTTTAACTCCTTGGGAATGTTTGGCAAAGTAACAAAGTACAAACAAAAAATACATAGGAGGTATAATCGAAGATGTACGAGCGTTGCTATACGAAAACGAACTTGACATTAACAGAATTGTGCATTTAAAATAAGATTAAGGCTGAAAAAGATTCTTTTTTTTATAATCAAAATTGGTTCTTGTATTCCTATAATTCAACTTCAATCTAGCCTTTCTTTACTGTAGATCAGTCTTAAATAAAATCATTTCAGTTCAGGAGGAGATGTTAGCCGTCCAGAAAACTTAACCACTCTTAAAAGTTAACCCCATTTTAGTTAACTTTTCTAAGATACCACTATATTTTAAATATCTGTGGTGTTTGATATAAACATATGATAACTCCATTAACGTATTTTCAAGGTAAAGGCATTAAAATTTGTATTAAAATGTTGTGAAATATCTTTCAAAATAAGGAAATCATCTTTTTTCAATTCTATACATACAGAGTGCCCCGTAAAGAATGGATAACCCTGAAATGCCTCATAGTAGACTTTATGGCCTTCCCGACAACTGATAAAAAAAAGTTCTATCCCAACCACAAGAAAAGATACATGCATTTTTTTTTTGTTCAGTGCAATATGTTTTGCCTTACTTTACATTTTTGAATACCACGACTACAAGTAAATGAATTCCACCGTTTTTTTTCGTAGCAATATTTGACATTATTTGTGCCAAAACATTGGTAGAAGAAAATTATAATAACTGTTGGACTTTCTTAGAGAAAAAAATTATTTAACTTTGATTTTCAATGCTAAATGTGAAACAAAATAATTTTTGAAAAATTTAGATCACCTCCAGTATAAAAAAATGCATGAATACCTAAGTGGCCAACCATTTTAAAAATATGCGCGTTAAATGCGAATTTTAAATTGGTATAGCTTGTTATTGTATCTAGAGTCAATAGCAAGTTATTGCTAAAAATATGCAATAGTAGAGGCAATTTAACAAAAACAAAAGTTTTAAAAATTAGCAAAGTAAACGTAAAAATAATGCAGTGCGTTGAACATGGTAGATTTGTGATTGATTGCCTGTTTTTATGATGTTGTCCTAATGATAAATCCAAGCTTTTAACTTCCAGGGCCGAGTGCAACATTACTAAAAAGTCAACAAAGTACAAAAAACGGTTGAATTTTTGAGGTTGTTTTGAGTTATACCTTTTCAATTGCGCTTTAACAAAACCATCAAATATTTTGTTGGTTGCAATTAGTTTATTTGTTATTATTTCCTAAAAAATAATTTAAGCCAGTTTTTAGCTGCAGCTGGCTACTAAATTTACAAAAAAAAAAACAAAGTGCTGCACACTATACTGTGCTGGCAAATCTGAATACTAGGTACCCAGGCAGCTGGATAGGATGTCCAAGACCATAATTTTATGGCCTCCACTTTCACCAGACCTAGCACCATATTAATTTTCTTATTAGAAGTGCATTAATCGAATACAGCAAGCCAAGCAGCTTCTTATAGGGAATGTGGAATCTGGTGCAGGCAGCTGCATTACAAAAATCCTAGCAAAAACCTTACATGAATATTAAGACAGTCATTTATTCATCAGGGGTGCATCCGCCATCCTGCACTAGAGTGGTCGCAAACATTTATCAAGTGCTTTGTATTAAATAAAAATGTTGATTTGTTTTCTTTTTTTCAACTTAGTGGCCAAGGACAGTTGAAAATTGGCTGAAATTATTTTTTAGGAAATAATAACAAATAAACTAATTGCAACCAACAAAATATTTGATGGTTTTGTTAAAGCCCAATTGAAGAGGTATAACTCAAAACAACCTCAAAAATTCAACCGTTTTTTGTACTTTGTTGACATTTTTAGTTGCACTCGGCACTGGAAGTGCTTGGATTTATCATTAGGACAACATCATAAAAACAGGCAATCAATCACAAATCTACCATGTTCAACGCACTGCATTATTTTCTCGTTTTCTGTGCTAATTTTAAAAACTTTTGTTTTTGTTAAATTGCCTCTAGTATTGCAGATTTTTAGCAATAACTTGCTATTGACTCTAGATACAATAACAAGCTATACCAATTTAAAATTCGCATTTAACGCGCTTATTTTTAAAATGGTTGGCCACTTAGGTATTCATGCATTTTTTTTATACAGGACTTATATGAAATAAAATAATGTATGCCATTAGACACAGCTTCTATTTATCTAACATCAACTAAATTATAAAAGGTAAGTCGTAGATATAGGAACTCACGGTCAAAGGCGGCTTTTCTATAAAGAAATATTAGATTTTTTTTTCTGGTCATGCATTTATTTCGAATGGTCATACATGTTTTTTTATCAGTATTGTGGGTACAATCAGATAATCATAATGAACATATTATATTCAATACGAATACAATGTGGAAATGTCCAACAGAAAAATGTACCTACAATGTTTGTAGCTTGAATTGTTATATAGTTCAAAAGACGAAAGAGAATGGTGCTTGGAAGGTTTACTTTTCCTTGGTATAGAAATATGCCTCGTACAAAAATATGCCTAATAAGAAAAAGTGTCTTACTAAATGTCAGAAGCAATAATAATGACCACAATCACAATTATTATTTTGTTATTGTTGCGGTATATTTCTTTGGACATAGATAATTTGCCGCTAGATACATTTGTATGTAAGCACATAATCGGGTTTCTTTTTCTTATTGACGGTATAACGTTGAATGAAATGCCTGCTTTTGTTATTTCATGGGCCTATATATACTGGCTACTTACCACGGCATTATTGATTTCATAATGCCAGCTTTTTATTTGGTATTAAATTGTCACCGAATAGAGCCGCCCGCAATACTTTTTGTTGTGTCACTCTTTTAGGTATTGTTAAACTCTATTCAATCATATATTTCCTATTAATTGGATGAAAAGCAGTTCCAAACTGTCAAAAAAGCGTAAAAGTTTTATGATTGTGGAACATTTTAAAGAGCGTTATAATATTAAAGACACTTGGGTAAATACATCTAAATTATTCAAAAAAATTATAGGTATTTATTTTTTCTTATTTTATTTTACTTTACTTTATTTTATTTTATTTTATTTTATTTTATTTTATTTTATTTTATTTTATTTTATTTTATTTTATTTTATTTTATTTTATTTGCTTCGATCAGAATTACAGAACTAAACATCATGTTTCCCATTATCTCAATTAAGTAAGCGAAATCACTGCTAGGAATTGTCAGACACACTACCAACACGATAAAAAAAAATGGTGGTGGAATGATAAAGCCAAAGCAGTAATGACTTGGAAAAAAACGGCTTTCAAAGCTTGGTCAACTTGCCCCTCTCATAGCATAGATGAAAAAGCACGCCTTGGAGTGGTTTACAGACGTTGCAAGAAAGAAGCAAAGAAAAAGTGTGCCTAACTTCAAGCAGAGGGTACATAGAGCATGTATCGGGAACTGGACGAAATATTTTACCGGTTGCTGCCGCTAGTATGAGTGACAGAAGGACGGTCTACAGAATTACCAAAGAGCTCACTGGTGTCCAGAGCTCTAAACAACACCTGGTTAAAGACACAAACGGATCCCTGCTAATTTCGGATGAGGATCAGCTCATAAGGTGGAGGAAACACTTTCCTGCGGGTATAAACCGCGTTTTCGCCAGTGAAGTGAACCCTATTCCCACTGAGCTACCCGAAGTTACAATTTCCCGAATACTCACCGTACCCCCCCCCCCAGTAAAGAAGAAATTATCACCGCCATCAAAGCAGCACTGAAGAACAACAAAGCCGTTGGACTTGACGGTATTCCTGCAGAGCTCTTAGGAGCAGCCCAACAACATCGAGCGAGCTACTGCAGACACTTATTAAGAGAGCTTGGGAAACAGAGAGCTTTCCTGAAGAGTGGAAAAAAGGAATGATTGTCCAGCTTCCAAAGAAAGGAGTTCTCATACAGTGCGAAAACTGGAGAGGAATATGCGTTCTGCCTGCAGTAGCCAAGATAATAACAAGGATAGTTTGGAAGCCTTGGAACTTCCTCATCAATCCAAGTAAATATTTCTGGACAACCGGTAGAGATGGTAGAGGATTTCCAATATCTTGGGAGTATTGTCTCTACGGGTGGCGGAACTGAAGTGGACGTAAACAGCCGAATCAGAAAAGCAAAGGCTGCGTTCGGAATGCTGTCCAAAATATGGAGAAACAACTCTTTTAGCTTAAAGACCAAGCTACGACTGTTCCACTCCAATGTTGAATCCGTTCTGCTTTACGGCTGCAGCACTTGGAAAGTCACTGACACTGTCACTAGAAAGCTGCAAACCTTCGTTAATAGATGTCTACGAAACATCTTGAGGATTTTCTGGCCCTACCGTATCCCCAATGCAGAACTTCATGCGAGAACGGGTCAGGAGCCCATAGACTCCATTATACGAAGAAGAAAGTGGCAGTGGATTGGCCATACGCTTCGAAAAGGTGATCGGTGCATTGCATCTCAAGCAATGCAGTGGAACCCGCTCACACAGGAGGGAAGACAAGTGGGCCGGCCAGAAGTACATACATGGCGAAGAACGGTCGAACAGGAATCGGCACGACTGGGGAAAAGTTGGAGAGAGCTGAAATATATTTCAAGAAATCGTACACGATGGCGCGTAGATGTAGTGAAGGCCCTATGTCCCGTAAGGGAAACATCGAGGACGTAATAGGTCCGAGCACCTAAGTAAGTAAGGCCAACTCCTTGTGGAGGAGAACAAAATTCTTCACACATGGCAAGAGTATTGTGAAGGACTTTAAAATGAACAGTTTCCGAGGATATACTTCCCAATAGCTGCACCTAACAATAAAGAAGTCGCCGACATCACAGTCGAAGAAGTAAGTGATGCAGTGAAAAACTCCAAAAAGGGAAAAGCGATTGGGCCTGACGAGATACCCCCTGAGTTCTGGAAAAAGATCGGGTCTAGATGGCTCATGATTCTCATCTCCAAACTTACCTTCTTCCAATCTACAAGGGTAAGGGTGATACACGAAATTGCGACAGCTACCGTTTGATCAAGCTGATGTCACACACTATGAAGATCGTTGAGCGGATATTGGATGGCCGCCTACGAAAAATAATACGGCTATCTCACGACCAGTAAGGGGTTTGTTTCGTGTAAATCAACCACAGATGCTATTCAGAGTATAAGAATCAGAATGGAAAAATATCGGGATTCCTCAAGATATTTGCATATTGTATTGGTTGATTTTGAAAAAGCATTCGACAGACGACCACGAGATCTGATATGGGTTGCACTTAGGCAACGAGGAGTTCCGGATGTCTAAGTGCGGATGATCATGGACATGTACGAGCAAGTTAAAACAAATGTAAGATGCCCCGCAGGAATCACCGAAGAGTTCCCAATAAGAGTAGGTGTGCACCAGGGAAGCGTCTTGTGTCGTTTGCTCTTTATTACACTGTCCTTGACTTTCTGTTTGAGAATAAGGTGACAGACCTCAAAGTGAATCAGTTACTCTTTGCTGACGATGGAGCCATCATAAGTGAAGATCCTGTGTCCTTGCAACGAGCACTTGATGTATGGGTGGATGTTCTGGAGGGAAATGGATACCGCATTAGCGCGAAAAAGACCGAATACCTTTACTGTCCATTTTCTGATCCACACAGGCCTATTCCGGACATCTATTTGAATGGAACAGTGCTTCCCAAGAGCGAAAAGTTTAAATATCTTGGATCAATGATCAATAGCGAAGGATCTTGTGATGACGACATCAAACATCGCGTAAGCGTAGGGTGGATGAAGTGGCGGAAAAACTCTGCCTGTAATAGAAAAATGCCCGCTAAGCTGAAAGGCAAGCTGTACACGGCAGTTGTTCGTCCAGCGCTTACATACGGTTCTCAGTGTTGGTCAAGAAACATTTCAAGAATGTTCAAGAAATATGAGAGTAAATTGACGGCAGCTGAGATGAAGATGCTTCCCATGACAGCAGGAGTGACACAGCGTGATCGAAAAAGAAGCAAGAGAATCCGAGGAAGCCTACACGTCAAAAATACCATCTTGGACAAAATACAGCATGACCAACTTAGCTGGTACTGTCATGTACAAAGAAGATGCCATGAGAACCCAGTTCAAAAGGCAATAGCACTAGACGTTCCGACACTATCGCGGAAGAATAGCAGGCGGAAAAAATTCCTGGATGAAACAAATGCAACGACACCTGCATTTAGTTTGCCTCAGACATGGAACAATCCAAAACCGGGAGGCCACTTGACGTTTTCTGAGGTCAACCCGGCGAACCCCACAAGTGGAACCTTAGGCGAAGCAGTTGAGTGGGAGAGTTGTGGTCCCCCTCGAGATCATGACAATCGCCGGTTAAATGGTGAAGAAGACGAATATTTGTCTGCGGATCTTAGCACCTTAATATGAGGGATATTCACAAAAAAAAGGACCATTCGAAAGGCCACCAAATCATCATAAAAGTTGAATATGTTTCAGAAAATTTTAAGCCATATTTTTTTTGTAATTAATTTTAGTTTAAGCTGGTAATATTATACCCACACAAAATCGTTCGAAATGAAAAGAAATTTTACACTCATTGTAGTCCAACAACTGTGAACCAAAATCATGATTTTTGAAACGCTTCACGGAAGAAGTTTACCTGATGAGAGTTGGCCAATTTATAATGTGTCCATCGAGGTTGTCAACGAAATCAAATATCTAGGAATTTTGCTTACACGTAATTTGAACTTTACAAAGCTTGCAAAAGAAAAAGCATTGAAGTTAAACTAGCTTTAAGCTTAATGTGGCCAAAAAAATTGATCTTATTTCAAAATATCGTGTTTTTGACGCAGCAGTCAATACTTGTTTGTGTTATGGTGTTTGGATATTTGCTCCTCGAGGAGCTTGAAGTAATTCAAATGCATTTCTTCAAACGCATTTTCCTATTGCCAAACTAACACCATTATATACTAACAATTTAAAAATCAATTTAAATTTTATATTATAAAGGTGATGAGAAGAAAGTGAAAGAAGTGTTCACAAACCTTTCATACTTAGACTGCTGCTTACTATAATGCTTTTCCTTTTGAAGAATGGAACCAGCTGCAGCTGGCTTCTTCCTAAATGTTACCTCATCATAAATGGAGTCAAATGTCGTCTGATGTTATTGCAGAAGTTGGCGACCAAATCTACACTCAGCATATAGCTAGAGCTACGTCAACAACGTCCATCAGGAACATATACAGAAACCTCAAGCACTAATAATTGTCATCCGAAGTCAATTATTTCAGTAACGAATTGTCGTCCGAAGTTATAAGCTGTATTTTAACAGCACGGGTTGAGGGTTGAGATATTAAACCTAAACTTCATCCCCCAACGAGCTGATCTAACTCAACTTTGTAGTTTATGCAACAGAAGAGAGACTGAAGTTGAAATCTTCATCGCAATCTGTCCGATACTACAAGACATCCGTCGCGTCGGTTACATTTGAACTATTTGTCTCCAAACAGACTTTACGAAATTTTAAATGGAGCGCTGGGAGGGTCTACCGTATACAAGTATTGTAAACATGCATTAAGTGCTCGTAGGCTATTGATTATGTCATATAGAAAGGAACTAACCCTTACCGGGTTTTTATTGTAAAAATCATTGTGTGGGTTATTGAAGATGAGAAAACCCCAGAGTTTTATTAAATGAGAGGGTGCAATTTTGAGGGTGGGGGGTAAATGCAACCCTTTTCGATTTTTGCATATAATTTGAAAACCAAGATAAATTTCGAAAAAATGCCGTTAACTTTTATTGTAGAGAATAAAGCATATCGAATAAGCCTATTCAAAAATTTTTGAATACATTTTTAATGTGCTCAAAAAACAAAATAATTGCAAATAAATGCAAACAAAAATGATTTTTTTTTTGGTTTATTTTACTTATTTGCTTTTAACTTTTTTTACGGTAGTGATAGGTATAATATAAAAGATAGATTATAAAATTTCCTTTAAAATGGCGTAATCAAAAATTAGACAAAATTAACAAATATACAGTCGCTGAAATTAAGTTAAATTACACTAAACAATACTGGATACTATTTGACATTTCTTGTGGCCTTTTATAGACACTGTATGTATTTCCCCATATCCCAAAAATTAAGTTCTAAGATTCTGAAAACTGAATATTTGTTAGACAAAAAAAAAAATAGTATAAAAATATTTTTCAAAATGAAATAGAAAAATACAACAAAAAAAAAACAAAAGAGTTGACGTAAAAACTTGAGATAAAATTTTCGAAAAAAATTAATTCTAATGCCAATGCCTGAGCAAATTGAATAAAATTCGATACACATATTGATTTAAGAATGATGAATTCTAGTGTACCTACTATCTTAAATTAATTTATTCACGGTGGCTTCAAAGTTAGGGCCAGAACCATTCAATTTATTTGAAAAACAGATAACACTTTTATTTTCGTCAATTTATGAAATGTACCTAAGATTAGAATTAAATTTGTGCAAATCATTATTCCACTAATCCATGAAAACTCATTCAATAAAACGAAAAAAAAAATAATTCCTTATAAAAACAGATTGACCATCTCCGCCACAATACTCCGCATGACATGAAGTTTTCAAGAGCACATTATGTTTCCTTTGATGGTGGATGCTCGCGTCCATATTCCACTTATCTTGACCCTTAAACACACAAATAAAAGACTGTAACATCGATCAATCAAAGCAAATGTTATTTTTTACATTGACAATAGAAGATGACTTGCAAAACACGTCATTCATCCCACATCAGGCCGCATTCCAATCTCATTACTCAGGAAAGTTTGCATATACGAACGAAATATCTCCGATATTTTAGGCGGCGTCATTCTGTCTGGCCTGGATGGATGACCTGGCCGACTGGACTCTCCGCAGCGGAACAATGG
>OX439483.1:47805858-47959017 GCA_949320155.1 Melangyna quadrimaculata
GGTGAAGGTGATAACGAATACGTTCGTCTGCCAGCATGTAGTGGCCCCGTTACCACGTAAAAGTGCATCAAAAGTACAACTTTTCTGAAAATTGAAATCGGGGGGAAACCATTTCAAATGAAATACAACTTGACGCCATCAACTTCCTGATCACAAAAATGGTTTCGACATATGTCTAGGTTTATACGGCGTAACTCAAAACGTCCGTCAGTTACATTTTGCAACTCAGGGAGTCAAGCCCTTTAAGTTGAGATGCATTTCAAGATATTTGTATCTTTAATCTTTTTGATAAACTAGTTTCAGCAGTTTGGCGTAACTCAAACGCCTGTTACTTATACAATCACTTTCTTGAGTCAGAACCTTTTAATTGGTAAACATTTGAAGAAGCTACCACTAATATACAATTTAACAAAAAATAAAAACATCCGCGAATTATATCGCAGCTGTCAGTTGTTTGGGGCCACTCAAACGTCTGTCACATTTTAGTTTTTTTTTGGGTCAAGACCTTTTGATGGGGATACATTTCAAGTGGTTTCCCTCAAAATTCTATTACTAAAAAATAAAATAAAAAATCAGCTATTTATTTCGCGCCTTTCCAGCTATTTTTTTTATACACTAGTACTCTTGTAGTCAAGACCTTCCGATTGCTATACATTTTGGTGGCATACATCAATTATCTAAAAATTTCAATAAAAAATCCGCGACTTTAATCGCGCCTGTCGGGGGTTTTGGGGCCACTTAGACGTCTTTCATGTACATATTCGCACTCAGGAAGTTAAGATCTTTCGTTTGTGATACATTTCAAGTAGTTTCCCTTTTGACAAAAAACGCAAAAAAAACGCGTTTTCAGGAACGTCTGTCGGTGGTTTCGGGGCCACTTAGACGTGTCTGTCACGTACATATTCACACTCAGTGAGTCCATGGCTAAAAGTTGTGATCAATCTTAGGTGGTTTCCCAAAAGCCTAAATACGCAAAAAACGCGATTTCGGGGACGTCTGTCTGGGTTTTGGGGCCACCTAGACGTCTGTCGAAACCATTTTTGTGATCAGGGAATTGATGGCGTCAAGTTTTATTACATTTGAAATGGTTTCCCACCCGATTTCAATTTTCAGAAAAGTTGTACTTTTGATGCACTTTTACGTAGTAACGGGGCCACTACATGCTGGCAGACGAACTCATTCGTTATCACCTTTACCTGGACTACCTATACTATTAAAATCTTTTGGTTTCCTTTCACGACCAAAATCTGCTGCTTTGTTCTTTGTACTTATCAAAATAGAAGTTTATTAAATTATTGAACGTCAAAAATAGTGCATTGGCAAAAACTAAAATAAATGTTTAGGTTATCTTTTAGTTTTAACTAATCGTAATAGTTTAAAACGACTATGAATACGGCCCATTAACTTAAAAAAAAAGAGTTTGAAAAGATTGTCTACCTCTGACACGAGTTAAAGGCAGTTTTTCGAAATGTCAATTGACTCTACACCTATGTATGTCGTAGCATTATAAATAACATTCGGCAAAAAGTATGCAGCTTACAGATATTTAAAAATATTGTTTTAATATTTGATACGTTCACTGAGCGCGCAGATACTGGTTAAAGCATAACCAGAGCATTGTAGCTCTCTAAAAAGCAATAAAAAAAAGAGAAGATACTAAGAGAATGCATTATGTTCCTGTATTTTTTTTTTTTAATCGGAAAAGAAGGAACAAATTAAATGTGTGAAATCATTTCGCGAATTTTGACTGATTGCAAAGAAATTTTGTTAGGGTTTCTATGAATACTGAGAAACGTTTGAAACGTCAAACAAAATCTAGATTACGTGTGGTATGAAAGAATGATTTCAATACGACATCCATGTCTATAGTTTTTTTTTTTTTTTAATTAAAACTGAAAATACTGCTAAATTTTAAAATTAACAAAAATTAAATTTAAACTAAATAATAATAAAACCTTTCTTCGATGATATATGAAATTTTGCTTGGGGGGGGGGGGTGGCTCAAGCCCGCTAAGCCCCCCTGCGTACGCCCTGGTTCCACCTTAGCTAGATTACTAAATTTTCAATGTTGGCTAATAAAAGATGGGGTTCAAAATTATTTGTATTGGTTTTAAATTATTAACTATCCTGAACCGAAGGTAGTAGACAGATTGGTCATAAAACCCCTAACTGATGACACTTTTCGGCCTAAACAAAATGGTTTTTTCTTATTGGTTTAAGGTTTATTCGATATAACCGTCTTAATTATTTATAAAGCGTTCTGGTAGAATAATCCTGTGCCTGTCATTCGCATTTTGCAAATTAAACTGCTTCAAAAAACGTACAAAATCTCTACACACCGGTTGTTTTATGGCTTCCATGATTTGTCTCGAATAACCCCAAACACAAAATTTTTAATAAGTCGTGAATAACATTCGACCGTATACTAAGTCTCGAGAAGAAACTTTTTCTCCCAAAAACCAAAGCACAGATGTAATAAAAATAACTCTTTTGTAAAGGTCCACAATCACACGAACAAATATAATTTTTAACACTCTTTCTCAAGGTACAGACGTCCGAAAATCCTTGCAATTAAAAATAAAAGAAAAACAAATAAAAAAACAATTGTAACTCATCCAGGCCAGGATCGCCCTTATATGTACCTATAAAGAAATACCTTATTTAATTCATTGCATAAAGTTCTGATGTTCCCTCTCAATCCCTCACTCCCAGTCGCAGTCCTTTGAGAAGTTTATATGGAGGGAAAGGTACAACCACAAGGAGGTTGGCATCAGACAGAAGACAGGTGGGAGAAGGTACAAATTGAACCTATACCTATAGGTACGAACAATAGAAACTTTAGGTGAACAACCAACGACCGAGAGCAAGGATTCTATAAAAGGAATGAAAAAAAAAGATTTTTGACTTAATTACAACAAATTGGATTAGCCAATAAAATTACGAGAATGGAATAGTTTTCAGAGTTTCTACCCATTTACAAGATAAACATTCGACTCCTTCCGTTTGTTCTTCTTCATTCTACGGCTCCAACATCGAGCAGGACGATTCTCGATTTCTTTACTTATGTTTTTTTTTGGTTTGCTGATTTTCATTGAAATTGAAAAGAAAATCACCTAGGATAGTCGTCGGGCGTCGGTCGGTGGACTAGGACTTACCACAATTCGTGAGCGGATATGCGGATGATGAATGTCGACTCAGTTTGATCCTTCGCTCACTACATTCTTATTCTTTAGACTCTGGCGGTCTGACACACACAAGACCTATGAAAGAAAATAAAAGCTTAAGAAGCAAAAGAGAGAGAGTGTCTGACTTAATGGGAAAAGTAAAGTCCAGAGTTAGAAATGATGTGTGGTAGACAAAAGGACTTTACCTTGGGAGACATAGACGTCCGTCGTAGACTTAGATACGATGACGACGATGGTGATGATGGCGATGTCAGTGAGCAAACAAACTTTCTTTCTGCTTTCTTTGTTTTCCGCTAGAGAAAATCAATTGAATTGTCCTTTGGACATAAGAGAAATATATTAGCAGAAGAGTGGTATAGGGGACAGTATAAGGATCTGATCAGAATTTCTCTGCCGGATGGCACTGTCGACGACTAGGAGAATGCATTAGACACACACACGCATCATTGTTTATTTAAGGTTAGTACGTATGTCAATTGTATGCTACACATGTTCCAGCTTTGTGAGGGAAGAATTAAAGAGGAAGTTAGAGAAATAAAATGAGTTCTTCTTAAGGATTTAATGTCCTTTTGTTGGATTTCTTTATTTTCATTTACTCTGGTCGACTTGATGGATGCTGGTACCTATATTGCATTGATGGTGTGGTGGGAATAAATCTGAGTTAAAGTATTATTTCAACTTCTTACGGCTATTTTGTTCACAGCAGGTTAGGAATCACACAAAATTGATAAAATACTGAGAAAATACATTTCTAACTGGGTTGTTTTTTCCAGAAATATGTGAAATTTTAGAAACTCACATTTTTGAAAAAAAGGTTAAATTTTAAGTTTTATGAAAGTACACTCCAATTCAATTGTTTAAATACAGATTTTTTTCAATAAACTTTTAACGATTTCTCATAACCTTTTATAATTATGACAAATCTAGTTATAGAATTTATTAAGTAAAATATGGGGATTAAGATCCAGGAAGAATTTTTAGTCCTTCTAAAAAATTGTTAGTCTTATGTCTCTTTGAACAATTTTAGTCAAAAAATCGACCTTTGTTTTCTGTCATTCGATTAAATACACCTTGAAAAACAAACTAGTAGCTCATAAAATCGTTAAAAATAGTATGCACAAAATCAAATTATAAACATTAAAAGACATTTTCTCATGAATTTAACAATTTTGCCAAAAGGAAGTGTTCTAACCGAAGAGAAAAATGCCCAAATTCGAGACTATCAGGACAATGGTCATAGCAGTCGCTCTGAAGGTCACATCATTGGAACGAGTACGCAGCTACCTTCGATATAGGGAAGTAGCAAAATCAATGGTAAACCCGTAGTTTTAGCCACCAAAAATGGTTTTTATCAGATTCTCATGAAGCCACACATTTTAAACATCTGAAAACTAAAAAAGATCCACCGAAATCAGGCTGGTACAGATCTCATACGTGAGCATTTTTCTCTTCGGTTAGAACACTTCCTTTTGGCAAAATTGGTAAATTCATGAGAAAATGTCTTTTAATGTTTATAATTTGATTTTGTGCATACTATTTTTAACGATTTTATTAGCTACTAGTTTGTTTTTCAAGGTGTATTTAAACGAATGACACAAAAAAAGGTCGATTTTTGACTAAAATTGTTCAAAGAGCCATAAGACTAACAATTTTTTAGAAGGATTAAAAATTCTTCCTGGATCTTAATCCCCATATTTCACTTAATAAATTCTATGATTAGATTTGTCATAATTATAAAAGGTTATGGAGAAATCGTTAAAAGTTTATTGAAAAAAATCTGTATTTAAACGAGTGAATTGGGGTGTGCGTACGGTCTTTTTTGTTCCTCTGGCCGCCATTTAAAGTAACCAAACAAAGAAAAAATTGGTCGTTTCGCGAAAGAATGGAATGGAAGGGACCTACAATTTTATGCCGAATCCAAACGGCTAGACGAGAAGCACTTATTCATGACTCTTGGAGGATTTGTCAATTCCTCGCAAGGGGCAGTAGCCCTGAAAAAAACTTTTTAGTATTTAGGTGGACAAGGCTGGGAAGTGAACCCAGAACTCCAGCGTGACAGTCCATCGAACTAACCATTACACTACGGCCTACTCCATTCCTGTCGACACGCGCACATAGGAACGGTTGCGAGTTATTAGTCACTAGGCCCTGGGTCTTTGCGAGCCGTTGCGCCAATCAATTTATTTATTTATACGTGAAAGAATATTTGCATACTTGAAAGGACTTAGACCAATGAGTTGCAAGTCATAGCTGGATTCTACTCTAGGAGAGCTTAAAAGAAGCCATGCGACCTGGCAAGTTCGCATCTGTTGAACAAACGATGTCTTGACTCCGAAAATTTTCAAAAAAAAAGTCAAGCCTTTCAAAAAATGCTGTACATTGCATATTAACGCGATAATTTGGACCTGAAAAAGCTGTGTGCAAGATGGCTGCCGCTATGACTAACAATCGAACAAAAACACAATCGTGAGGTTGTTTCAACCGAGTGATTGGAAAAGTGGTACAGGAATAAAGCGGAAGTTTGACCATGGATGAAGCATGGGCCCAGCATTTTATACCTGATATGAAGCAGCATAGTACAAACATTGTCCTTGAAGGTGTGAATCGGCTCAAAAGAAGGCGAATACTGTTCGATTTGTAGACAAGGTCATGTCACCGTGTTTTGAGTCGCACGTGGGATAGGTAATTTGCATTAATTTTTTTTTTTTAATGAAGGACAATAAATGGAGAATATAATGCAAATTTGTTGCAACGATTAAATGGAGAAATGCAGACAAAATTGCCGAGTTTGAAGAAAAATAAAAAGTCCAGACAACGCCTCACTTGTTTTTGGCTATGGCAAAAATCAATAAATTACAATTTGAAATGGATCCTCCTTGATGAACTGATGATTAGCATCAGATTAAGTCCTCCAAGCGCCAGTTTGTCATTGCTAGGTTAAAGTTAAACCGAGCTAACTCCTCAAATTTGGATTAACTCAAAAAAAGTGTATGATATTTTATTATTTCGTGTTTTTCAAGGCATTCTGCATTCATATCATCAAATAAAGAAACAGCTTCCTGACGTAACTGTAGACAGATCTATTTCCAGAGTTATATAACTCGGACTTAACCCAACACTGAAAACTGAGCTTAAGATTATTTTCTGTTCCTAATTAAAAAAAAAAGATGTTTAATCTGTAATTGTTTGATATTTTGAAGCGTCGGTCGTACGCTTTTTCCTATAAAGATGGTATCGAGCTATATTTGAAAACGATGACAAAAATGAATTGATCTAAAAGTGGACTAAGTAGAGAAATAAGGAATAATTTTCCAAAATATAAATGTTTTCTTAGTTAGATCACGTACGAATAGTTTAACTAACTGCATTATTGCTAGAAAAATCTGGCCTACCTATAATAAATCCCGAACTATTAACCTAATGTGCAGACCCAGGCGAGACATAGCAAGGATTGTTGCAACATGCACTGGACACTGGCCAATAGGAGAACAGGCGGCGAAGCTTGGCATCCCCTACAATACTCACTGTCGTAGTTGTGGGGACCAGCAGGAAAAGGAAACAGTCTTTCATTTCCTCTGTAAATGTCCCGCTTTGGCCAGAATGAGGCAACAATCTTTTGGGAAGCCCTTTTTTGACGACCTTCACGAACTCTCCGGAACGAAGATCAAAGATTTGACTTCTTTTCTCAACGCGACGAAATGGATCTAGGATTTACTTCGGTTCCTCTTGCACCGTCTTCTTCCCCAAACTCCTATGACTGCGAGCTAGCAGACTAACGGTTTTTAAAGGTGGCTCATGGTGCACGAGGACCGGACGATCACACAATTGGGCCGATCTCCGCTTCAATACCAGCAAACAAGTGCCTAGGTGGCACAGTGTAGATGGGTCTTAGTTGCGGACTTCGACCCTTTTGAGTGTTTTCCTATTTTCAAGTTCAAGAATGTTTCAATGGATCTAGAATTAACTTCGGTTTCCTTTTGCACCATTTTCTTCCCCAAACTCCTATGACTGTGAGCTAGCGACTACTGGTTTTTGAAGGTGGCTCATGGTGCACGAGGACCGGAGGATCACACGGTTGTGCCAACCTTCGCTTCAATACCAGTCAACAAGTTGCCTAGTTGGCACAGTGTAGATGGTTTTTAGTTGCGAACTTTGGTCCTATCCTATGTCTATGTTTCATCACATGTCTAAATCCAATAAAAGCGTCTGGTCATACAGGCGGGTGGTACTTTCTCTGGTAACCACAAGTCATGTTGTGCAAACAGACGGAGGTGTACAGAGATTACCATATCCGAGTGTGCGACTAGACGATCACCCTAAGGGATCAGATCGTATGCGTCCCGGGCAAATCAGCAAATTGCTTAGCTTAGCTGAACTCGGGCGTAGGCGATGATCCGTTGGGAGATCTATCACCAAATACCCTCCTTTTCTTTAAAAATGTTCTTTTAACCCACAGGTCAAACGAGTTATGGTATCAAAACGGCGCATTACCGCGTTAATTGGGTCATCGAGCAAGGATGCTTGTGACCGCCATCTCTACCTACCTACCTACTCTAGATCACGTAATTCTGGAACCATCCTTATATTGGCCTTTGAAGTTGTTGACGAAAAATTTGCTTATGGAAAAAGGAGTTTTGATTTTGAATTTAAGCAAATAAATTGGGCGTTAGGCAACAACGCCCAAGGAAAAAAACGCGAAAATCGATTTGGAAATATCGCCCAAAAAAAAACTCATTTGTCTATTTCTGAAAAAATACCATTGTGCAAGAAAATTGTTGACATAGGCATCTGCCTGGTGACTAAGCATACTTTAAACAGAGCGACGACGCAGTCACGTGAGCGGGACGGAGGCCCCGAAAAGGAGAAAAAATCCTTTGAACACGCGAAGCTATGGTCACTCAAGGTATACTCTTGTTAAAGAAACCTATTCAAATTGACGCCTGGGGCGTTATGTTGCAATAAGTTCTATGGATATTTTTTTGAGTACCTAAATAGCCCAAAATCGAAGAAAAAACGCTCAAGTTTTACAAAAACAATTTGCACTCAAAATATTTGGGTGCCATTTTTATTTTATATTTTGGAGCGAAACTAATTTTTGGTCATATTTCCAATTTCTTATTTGTTTCTTTGGGCGATATTTCCCATTCGATTTGGGTGCTTTTTCTTGGGGGCGTTATTGCCTAACGCAAACAATTTAGTTTCTTAAATTTGTACAGCACATTTTTTTTTTTGCATTAAAAATTACTTAAAAGAATAGGATTTTGATATATATAAATATTTTTGTTCAACTTTTGAAAAAAAAAACTTGAATTGAATATTATTAGTTAAATCCGAAAATATTAAAAAAAAAACATTTGTGTTTTATGGACTCTTTTGATCCTTTATTCTAATGCTAAATTGAATATTTATACGAATTTACATTAATGTACCGATTTTTCAAGGGATGTTTATAATATTCTACCAGTTTTACTGAAAATACAGTCATCTCTAGTCTCTGGATAAAATGGACAATAACTTCTTTTTGGGATTATTGTACCGCTTTAATTTTTTATATCATTAGATTTAGAATTGAAAAGTACTTTAAAGTCATGTATCATGTGTTTAAATTGTATCAATGTAAATTTTTAATTTCGATAAGTCCACAACTCCCCCCACTCCCCCTCCAAAAAATATCCCGTAGAAGACAGATATTTGTATGGACTCTTTGGTTCCTTATTTTTATGTAAATCCAACGTCCCCACCAAGTTTCAAAAATGTTAGAATTTTTTCCGCATACATGTCCTATTTTTCCTGTCATATACTAATCAACAACTGGTTGCTGAAGTAATCATTTAGTACGGCTTCTTAATGTTATGAGAAAGCTGGTTCAATTATTTTAGGATATCTTGAAAAGTAAAAGTCCTAGAACCATCCGTTTTCGGGGTCTTACTACAACTTGATAAAGGTATTGAATTTTGGAAACAAACAAAAACTACTTAAATACATGAAATTTGGTAAAAAAAATATTTTTTTTTTAATTTTTTTTTTTTAATTTTAAGTTCGAACATTAATATTTCCAAAACTATTTATTAAAACAACTTTATTTACCCGGGGTTTAGACAAGCCAGTAGAACTTGTAGCATTTATGTGTGTTACAGCCAATTTCTTCACAGAGTACTACGCTAGGACTGATACTATGTCTCAAATTAGTACTCAAAACGGTATCAACTCATTTCTTCACACAAGTGCTAAGCCGTAGTCCTTTCAATTTGATACCGAGTATTAGTTAGAAATCGGTACAAGCTAGCTCCTCAAAATCAGCTAGTACCTGGTTATTATACCAGTTGTTAGTACTCAAATCAAATTGGTACCGAGTATCAGTAAGGACCCGGTATTAGCTAGTACTTCGAAATCGACAGTTTAAGGCGTTAGTACCTGAATTGCGAGCAATTTTTTGATTCGTTTGAGAGAATATTGTTCAATTTTTCTGGCAAAATGTTTTTTGTTTCTGCTAATAATACTGTGGTGAATATGCCAATTTGTGCAAACAACGACATCTCTTATTCTTCTATAACAGAATAAATTAGTAATGAACAAAAGACTAACTAATGTTACCCAATACCTAAACCACCCAATGACTAAACCACTCTATCATTATCCAATACCTAAACCACTCGCATCGTTATTCTATACCCAAACCATGTAACTGCTATAATTTGTTATTGGTCGAAAGCTTTCGAGCTACTTGTGGAGACTTTCCAGTGAAGTACATTCCAGCACATTCCAGAAACCCCAGAAGATTCTAGTAGCTTTTTCTCGGATATAAATACACGGCCACCAGTCCGAAAACCTCAGGTTGATTTTGGAAGTGAACGAATAAACGTCGCGTCGGTGTAAAATAGTGACTAAAGAGTTGTGCGTGTTTATAATAAAAGTATTAGAAGTAATTGAAGTGAAATAAAGGTGTTTTATTATTGTAAAGTAATTGTTGTTCAGATTGAATAAAAGAAATGTTTTATTAGCGAACCCTTGGCAAAATATAACAATACGAAGTAAGTGCGTTTTTTATTATTCTTTCTTGTGTCATACGTGAACTTGCAGAAGTCCAGACGCTGAACCCAATTTTCGACGGTTTTCAAGCTTAAATCGGCCGATACTTCTGCAATTTCACGTTCGATATTCGTACGAAGTTCATCAATCGTCGCTTGTTTGTTTGCATAGACCGTATACTTGACGTAGCCCCAAAGAAAATAGTCTAACGGCGTCAAATCGCACGACTGAGGCTGCCAAGCGACTGGACCATTTCGTGAGCGTTCTTCAAACTTGGTTTCCAATAAATTGATTGTGACATTCACTGTGTGGCTTGTGGTGCCGTCCTGTTGGAACCACATGTCGTCCAAGTCCATAACATCCAATTGGGGCCAAAAATATTCGGCTTCCATTGAACGGTAGCGATCCCCATTCACAGTAACGTGCCGGTCTTGATCATCACGGAAGAAGTACGGCCCAATGACGCCGACGGCCCATAAACCACACCAAACCGTAATTTTTTGGGGATGTAATGATGACTCATGGGGTACGTGTGGATTGCTGCTTGACCAATACCGCATATTTTGTTTATTGACGAAGCCATTCAGCCAGAAATGAGCCTCATCGCTGAACATGATTTTTCGATGAAAATCCGAATAATTTTCAAGTTGTTGCTCAGCCCAATTCACGAACATACGACGCTTCTGGTGGTCAAGCGGCTTCAGTTCTTGCGTCAATTTATTCTTGTAAGGATGTAGGCCAAGATCTTTTCGCAAAATTCGCCACAACGACGTCACAGAGATGCCCAACGCTTGAGAACGACGTGTGAGAAACACATTTGGGCTTTCTGCAACTGAAGCCTCAGCGGCAGCAATATTCTCGACACTACGGGCACTTTTTTGTCTCACTGGCACGGGAACAGTTTGTACTGTGCCTGTGGATTCAAATTTTTCCACTAGACGCTCAATTGTTGATCTGCTAGGACGATTATGACGACCATAAATTGCACGTAGCGCTCTTAACGTTGAGGCCAAAAATCGGTAGTAAATTTTAGTAATTTCGACTCGTTGTTGGCTCGTATATCTTTCCATCGTGAAATGGCAAACCATACTGAAGAGAAATGTCAAAAGAACCGCAAGAAATATGTCGTCGTTTGCTGTCCCTTTATTATTATTATGTAGATTCCTCTGAGGCGATAAACATATTTTTCTAAGTTTTTTGCCTGCACTCGATACCACATTAAATTTGCTATTAAGGACATCAATATTCAATTATTCAATGTGCTTATACGGGTTTGGTAAAAAAGTCTGCATTTTTTGCCAGTCTAAATTTGTATGTAATACATAATGTATGCATTATGCACATATACATATATTGCATCCAACACATTTTTTAAATGTCCCTGTCCATCCACCTTCAAGACGCTGCAACGTAATATTCGTAACATAATGTAGATGATAGAAAACTAATAATGCAATGCATTTTAAGTCATAAACTTTTTTATTGAAAAGGTGCATTTTTACGATGCAAGTGCATGAAAATGCAATTTTCTTATAAAAAAAAATTTTTTTTAAAAATATTTCGTGGTAGCGTCTTGGATTCAGAAGGACATTGGAGAATGACTTTTTTCCTAATTGGTTTACAATTGGTTAAAAAAACTTTAAACAAAATTCTAGTTTTGTGATTGCTCAGAAACGCCAACAAAAACGTATTTTCGATAACGTCTGTTAGAGGTTTGACGTCCATAACAAAACGTTTTTATAATCAGAGCATTATGATTATTTGATGCACTTTTTTTATTGGTGGACTGTCACTACGAGCTGGCAGTCGAACGTATTCAGCATCACCTGCACAAATACTATTATATACATACATATATACTATTTGAAACAACATTATAACTTTTGGTGTCCTTTAACGTCGAAGGTCTGCTGCACAACCATCACACACATATCCTGCGAATTCAGCCTAGATGACAATCAATTTTCGTCGCTTTTCTTGCACAACTTCCGTTGGCGAGGCAGTCGGTACGAAATAAAATAAAAAATGTATGTATAAATATTAAATTAATATCAAAATAATATTTCATATGCCAAAATAGTGTCAAAATCACAATTAGACAGTTTTAGACGTACTATGTCCTAATAGTGCCTTGTTAACTTAGATCCGGTACTTATGATGTGAAGAAATGCTGAGGTACTAACTTTTCGTTAGGACTGAGTTTCAGAGCTAGTACCAGGACTAGCTAGACTGGGTACTAGACTGGCCTAGTACTTTTGTGAAGAAATTATCCGTTAGTGATAGAGCCAACTATAGTAGTCCAAATAGTATAATATTTTTGCCTGTGAGTAGCCTACCAGTTATCCTGCTAGTAGTGTAGTCTGTAGTGTATTTATTTTCAGTTTTTGTTTTGTTTCCAAAGTTTCCATATTTTTTGATATTTCTCAATGAAATATTTTTATAATATCATACTAGTTGACAAAACGCGCAGAGAGCTACTAGTCACACAAAAATTCATAAAACTAACACTATGATACAACTGCTACTAGTTCTACTCGCTTGTCCAAACCCCGGGTTAAATACGAAATGAAGGAAGGGATCAATATTTTACAAAATGTTCCCTCTAACCTATATAAAAGCCGCCATCAGAGATCGGGGACTGCAAGACTTGCATTTCTTTTATTGGCTTTAACACACCTCATATAATTTTTTTTTTTGTTCACCTTACACCCCAAGATTTGCTGTGGGCTCTTGGTATATAATGTTTTGGCGCATCGTGAAATGTAGTTTCGCTTAAGTTGAATGCGGTCTTGTCTTTATAATTTTGGAGAAGTTATTGATTTGAGTTTGAGATGCCACTATTTTGGGCAACCACAAAGGGTTTTTTTTCTGAAATTTTGATTTGACTAAGCCCAATGTATTGGTCAGATAGCGCGATGGGCAAAAAGTTTTTATTTCAATGTGCTATTTTCAACACCATTACGTTTTCAGAGTATTTCAGATGTTTATGGCATCGATGTTTAACGTTTATGTTGTGACAACAACATCAATAGCCACCAACAATAACATCGCCGCCAACAAGCAACACGACAACAGAAATACACGACGATATTAAATTCTGCAAGTGCATGAAAATGCAATTTTCTTATAGCCCAAATATTTTTAAAAAAATATTCCGTGGTAGCGTCTTGGATTCAGAAGGACATTGGAGAATGACTTTTTTCCTAATTGGTTTACAATTGGTTAACAAAACTTTAAACAAAATTCTTGTTTTGTGATTGCTCAGAAACGCCAACAAAAACGAATTTTCGATAACGTCTGTTGGAGGTTTGACGTCCATAACAAAACGTTTTTATAATCAGAGCATTATGATTATTTGATGCACTTTTTTTATTGGTGGACTGTCACTACGTGCTGGCTGTCGAACGTATTCAGCATCACCTGCACAAATACTATTATATACATTCATAGATACTATTTGAAACAACATAACTTTTGGTGTCCTTTAACGTCGAAGGTCTGCTGCACAACCATCACACACATATCCTGCGAATTCTGCCTCGATGACAATCAATTTTCGACGCTTGCAGAACTCTTGCAGAACTTCCGTTGGCGAGGCAGCCGGTACGAAATAAAATAAAAAATGTATGTATAAATATTAAATTAATATCAAAATAATATTTCATATGCCAAAATAGTGTCAAAATCACAATTAGACCAGTTTTAGACGTACTATGTCCTAATAGTGCTTTGTTAACTTAGATCCGGTACTAATGATGTGAAGAAATGCTCAGGTACTAACTTTTCGTTAGGACTGAGTATCAGTACTAGCTAGACTGGGTACTAGACTGGCCTAGTACTTTTGTGAAGAAATTATCCGTTAGTGATAGAGCCAACTATAGTAGTCCAAATAGTATAATATTTTTGCCTGTGAGTAGCCTACCAGTTATCCTGCTAGTAGTGTAGTCTGTAGTGTATTTATTTTCAGTTTTTGTTTTGTTTCCATAGTTTCCATAGTTTCCATATTTGTTGATATTTCTCAATCAAATATTTTTAAAGTATCATACTAGTTGACAAAACGCGCAGAGAGCTACTAGTCACACAAAAATTCATAAGACTAACACTATGATACAACTGCTACTAGTTCTACTCGCTTGTCCAAACCCCGGGTTAAAAACGAAATGAAAGAAGGGATCACTATTTTACAAAATGTTCCCTCTAACCTATATAAAAGCCGCCATCAGAGATCAGGGACTGCAAGACTTGCATTTCTTTTATTGGCTTTAACACACCTTTAGACTCATATAATTTTTTTTTTTTGTTCACTTTACACCCCAAGATTTGCTGTGGGCTCTTGGTATATAATGTTTTGGCGCATCGTGAAATGTAGTTTTGCTTAAGTTGAATGCGGTCTTGTCTTTATAATTTTGGAGAAGTTATTGATTTGAGTTTGAGATGCCACTATTTTGGGCAACCACAAAGCGTTATTTTTCTGAAATTTTGATTTGACTAAGCCCAATGTATTGGTCAGATAGCGCGATGGGCAAAAAGTTTTTATTTCAATGTGATATTTTCAACACCATTACGTTTTCAGAGTATTTCAGATGTTTATGGCATCGATGTTTAACGTTTATGTTGTGACAACAACATCAATAGCCACCAACAATAACATCGCCGCCAACAAGCAACACGACAACAGAAATACACGACGATATTAAATTCTTTTTTTTTTTATATTATTCATTTTAATTTTGCACAAAGTCATTCTGCAAGATTGCACTTTTTGTATATAATGTAATTAACTTCGAATTGATTTATTGAAGAACAAGCATATATTTTGTATAAAAGTAGGAAGTAAATAATAATAAAATTCACTTGCTATTATAACGGCAATCATACAATTTGCTTTTCATTGACTTCCCCCCACCAGAGGTAAGGGGTCTATAAATTCAAATTGTCGACTAAACATTGGTCCTTCGAGCCGGATTGAACCAGCGACCTATCTTAATATAAAACTATTTCGGAAACCTCAATCTCCGTCAGTGTGTTGCAGAATTTCCAATTTAATTGTGGTGTTACTTACTTAGGTACTCGGACCTATTACGTCCGTGATGTTTTCCTTACGGGACATAGGGCCTCCACTACACCTACGCGCCATCGTGTACGATTTCTTGAAATATATTTCAGCTCTCTCCAACTTTTCCCCAGTCGTGCCGATTCCTGTTCGACCGTTCTTCGCCATGTACTTCTAGGCCGGCCCACTTGTCTTCCCTCCTGTGTGAGCGGGTTCTACTGCATTGCTTGAGATGCAATGCACCGATCGCCTTTTCGAAGCATATGGCCAATCCACTGCCACTTTCTTCTTCGTTTAATAGAATCTATGGGCTCTTGACCCGTTCTCGCATGAAGTTCGGCATTGGAGATACGGTTGGGCCAGAAAATCCTCAAGATGTTTCGTAGACATCTATTAACGAAGGTTTGCAGCTTTCTAGTGACAGTTTCAGTGACTTTCCAAGTGCTGCAGCCGTAAAGCAGAACGGATTCAACATTGGAGCGGAACAGTCGTAGCTTGGTCTTTAAGCTAAAAGAGTTGTTTCTCCATATTTTGGACAGCATTCCGAACGCAGCATTGTGGTGTTGGAGGCTTACAATGAAGCGAAAATACTTTTAAATACTTTTTAAGAGTTCCTATTTTCACTGCAATAAATCTTGTTTATTCTCCTATATTTGACAGCTTAAACACTGACTTAATAATTCAACAAACAAGTCCCTCCCCCACATATCAACTCTCAACGTCAAATTTTCACTTTTAAAGCTGACAACTGTGAGTGATAGAAACGAACTAGTTCAACTCAAGCATGCTATAATTCGTTCTTGCAAGAAATCCGGTGGTAAGCCAACATTTATGTAATTACCCATAACTCACATGGATATAACCCCATAAAATAATAAGACACAACCATTCGCATGCAATTTAACGGTTTAACAATTGTCATCCCATCACCTTGTGTGTCACAATAATTTATCAATGATGAAATTACTTGCACAAAAGAAGAAAAGCTGTGGTGTTCAAGATTGTTTTCCTTCATTTTCAAACACAGATGAAGAGTAAAACACGCCATGTAGGTACGTATATGTTTGGAGAACACCCATCAGCAACCGCATACAGTAGTTGCTGTCATTTATCTTTTGACATTTTAATTTGTCGTTTGTAAAGATGGCGCTGCAATCGTTGGATAGTGTCAGTTGTTGTTTGTTTATAGTACTTTGAATAAAAGAAGACTTGAGACAAATTTAGAGATCAAGAAATTTCAAGAATAAATGAGGGATTTTAAATGCATCTCCATTTTTGTTGCCAGTGTTCATAAAATCGTATTCAGCAAGTATTTTATTTTCTTAAAGTGATAAAATCTGTTGCTGATGATTTTTCCAGTATTGTGAGTTCTCCTTAATAAATGTTTAAAAATATGCGTCTCTGGTCTGTGGATATTCAAGTATAAGCGTTAACAGTATGACAAATTGCCAAAAGAAGACTTTCAATTCTGAAACCCCACAAATCTTGTCTTTTATCACAGGAAAACAAATTTCCACAAAAAAGGAAACACGCAGCTTCCTCTCTTGAAACAGCGACTGCCCCACTTACACACTCCACTCCAACTCCTACTCCCAAGCTTTTGATTATTCAATGAAGGAGGACATTCCATTTTCCTTATTCTGTCTGTTGGAGTCAAAGTAGTCGCATTTGCATTCAAATGTTTCTTCTTGCCCGTTTCCGTTGTGGGACTCTGTCAAGGGATGGGAACTAAGTGTCCTTGGCATGACTGTCAATTCAATGGGTAGTGTTGTAGTATGGTGGGGTGGGTGGTTCGTGATGATGGTTATTGGTGGAAGTTTGTGCGTTGTTTGTAGGAGCTGCGATGCGGGTCGGACGACAGCGGGCGACTCTCGGTGGGTCGGTTTGGTGACACAATCTTCAAACGATTTTATGCAAAGTATAATTTTTTTATGGGAACTAACTTTTCGTCCATTAATTTGATTTTCCCCTTGAGATGCGGATGGTGGAAAAATTTGATGGACTGATATGGAAATATTTTTTTCTGCAGTTTTTTTTTTTCGTTTTGCTATCCCAGAGCAGCACACTGCTTCGTTTCTCTTCTCCTTGGGTGTAGTTTCATCAGTTTGTTGAGTGGTGACAATCTCTTTGGATAAAATATAGAGGTATAGATGGTATATTATTTTTTTTCCCCATTTCTTGAATGTGGCCAATGGGAAGTAAACTTGAGTGGCTGACGGAGAAGATTTGTTGGGGCAGATTGTAGATGATAAAGTTGATATGGTTAATTTGTGGAGAATTGCGGAGTTGCAAAGGAATGCGATGAATATTTAAGGAACTTGTGCTATACTGATTTTTCTTATATTTTTCAAAAGGAGTAGGTAGGAAGGTACTGGTACCTACTTACCAAACACTATATTAGCTGATGACCTAAATGCTTTGGTGGGTTGTAGTAAGTATATTAAGAAATACAATCAGATTTTGTCAAAAGGAATGTTAATATAAAAAAGAAACATTGTATTTTGAGCTGCCATGATGTAGGCATTTCATTACAACAGCAGAGTAATGAATAATGTATGTTGGGGTCATTCTAAAAAGAAGTATAATTATTTCGCCTTAAGGCAGAGGAGATCAATAGGTATATACAGGGTGATTCTCATAAGTTTTTAAGTAAAGCTTAAACGCGTAGTTTGGGTTTGATGTAGCTATAGGTATTCAATGTTTTTCTAAAATTTAAAGCAAACTCTGAAAACCTGATGGTTCTTCGACTTTTACTTTTCAAAAGACTACAAAATTCACAAAATTAATTCTTCATAAAACAAGAACAATCAACTAAATTATCAAATTAGCTTATAGACTAAGAGCCTGCAGCAATTTTACGGTTTGAGCGATAGCAAGAATTCCTGCTATTTAAAGATACTCGTAAGTCCGTACTATTTATGTGCAAATATGAATGTCTTGCATGTCGGAATTGGAGCCTTTGGATGCCATATTAAAATATATACAAAAGTGAATTGCATTGAACATGCAGTGTAGGAACTTCAAAATCACATTTATTATAAGAACTGAGTGTCCCAAGATGTTTTCCCAGGAGTCAAATGGCTACAAGACGCACTTAAATATTCACATTGATGTTTTTAATTTTTTTTTTAAATTACAAATTCTAGAACAATAAAGGTATATAGTTTGCAATGTTTGACTTGAAGTTAATAAGAAAGCTCAGTATTAAGATCGAAACTTAATTTCGTGAAATTTGAAAAAAAAAAAATAATTTTTTGTTTCATTCAAAAACAATTCACTAAGACAGCATGAATTAAAAAAAGAGACGAGGTGCTTCCCATTGGTGCCCTCAGAAACCATATACATATTTACCTTAAAAAACTTACTAAAATTTAGTGTGATTTTCGTGGAAATTTATATAGACAAGTTTTACATAATTTTAAAAGTCGTTTTTAGCAACATTTTCAGTTTAATCTTTCCAAAGGCTGGTTTAAAAAATCTAAAAATTACACAAAATATAGATGGTATTAATCTAGCTTTTTGGTGAGAAATTTGAACTCAATGTCGATGCTTGTTCTAAAGATATTCGAGTAGAAAAACTGTTTTTAAGAGTTTTGCTCTAAAAAAAACTTTTCATTGAATATTTTTGAAAAAAAAAAAAAATACCATTTGTTGACTACGCCACTGTATGTAGAAAAAAATAGGCTGGATTCGGAACCATTATTTTTTCTTGAAATATTTGAGTCGAAAATTATTTGTAGACTATTTTTCTTAGTTTAAAAGAAAAAGTCCGTTGAATTTTTACAAATTTTTACCAATTCTTTATTGCGTAATTATGTGTAGAATAAAATTAGTCTGAGTCGATATCTTTTTCCGTTATCGAGATATTTGAGATGACTGATGTTTTACATTTTTTTATTAAATTGCTGTGGAAGAAAACGGTTGATTAAATTTGTTAGGAAACCTTTTCAGCGCGTTATAATGACGTTTTTTACTTGCGATATACGTAGTATAGGGCAAGTTAAGGATTCGTGCAAAAAAAAAATTCGAGATAGGAATTTCCCCTCACATTACGATGATATAGAACGCGAAAAAAGTGAGTCTCGCAACTCCGTCTGTCTGTACCTCGACCTGCAGCCTAAATGGCTGAAGCGATTTTCTTCAAACTTTGGACTTAAGGTTCTTATGTGATTCCCTAGAGGGAAATTGAAATTTCATCAAAAAATAACGGTACCCTGTCATACAATCAAAATACAAAAAGTGATTTATTTCAAAAACGATTTTCAAAAAAAAATAACGAGGTACTAAAATTAGAAAAATAAATATTTTGCTAAAAAAAAATTTTTTATAACGGTTATTAATGGTATTTCTCGTTAACTACTACACCGATTGCAATCAAAATTTTTATACGAAAGTTTGCTTACAATTTTAACAATTTAGCATATAAAAATTTTCGAAAAAATTGTATTTTATTAAATACTAAAAGTTCGCATACCAAATTTTATTTTAAAATATGTTCAAGATTTTTTATATATACAAAATTAATTAAAAAAAAAACCGCTCTAACGGTTTTTGAATTTTTTTTCATAAATTCATATTTATTAAACAAATCAGATGGCATACTTTTTTTTGAGATCTATCTATTAAAATAACAAATTTATATAATTCATAGTAATCATTTATATTTTAAATTGTTTTTAAAACTTTTTTTTTAATGATATCATAATGTTATGGACTTCTTTATCTCTTCTCGTGAGCATTACCACTGGACACAACCAACTGGGTTACCACAAGAAAAAGATGAAGCTCAGGATGGATAACTTATGTAGAGGATGTAGCGACGAGGAGACACATGAGGATACTCCTCTCTACCTGTGTCACTGTCCTGCCTTATGTCATCTTAGAAGCAGGCTCCTCGGGAGAAACTTCTTCAATGACTTAGAGTAACTATCTGACATTACAAGCAGCAACATGTTAAAATTTATTAACGCTACAAAATGGCTTGACAATTCTTAAATCTGCGAACAAAGCAGTTACATGCACCAACCACTGATCTATCAAACTCACCCGCCAGACGTTGCAAAGAGCCTTTGCTCCTACGGGCCTGGTGGAGGAATGATTTAGCCAGTTGGGGAAAAGGGAGGGATCACGCCCTCAAATGACAATGGTGCGCTGGTTCCTTCTTCAACCCGGTAATTGTGCCAACGAATACTTCTTCAGCAATCCTGAATACTAATCTAAACTGAACGGCGCAGTCACATGTACCACCCACTGATCTGTCAAGCTCACCCGCCAGACGTTGAATGGAGCCACTGCTCCTACGGGCCTGGTGGAGGGATGATTTAATCGATGGCGGTAAGATGGGACCACGCCCTTAAATGACAGCGGTGCGTTTGCCCCTCCCAAGCCTGGTGATTGTGCCGACGTACACTTCTAAACATGTAGGTAAACCTGACTGAGCAGGGAAGGCGGCACCACCAACCACTAGTCTATCAAACTCCCCCACCAGACGATGCATGGAGCCGGTGGGGGTAAGGAAAGGGATCACGCCCTTAAACGACAATGGTGCGTTAACCGCTCCTCAACCCGGTGATTATGCGCTGACAGATACTTCTCCTTCAGCTTAAAAGCTGGACCGACTAAACGAAGCAGCCACATACACCAACCACGGATCTATCAAACTTACACACCAGTCGTTGAATGGAGCCACTGCTCCTACGGGCCTGGTGGAGGAATGATCTACCCGGTGGGGGTGGAGGAAAGGCTCACGCCTTAAAAACACTACGGTGGGCTGGCCTTTTCTCTACCCTGTGATTGGGCCGACTGACACTCCTTCAACCACATGTAGGCTAATCCAACGGAACTGAACAGTCGCTTACACCAACCACTGATCTATCTTACCCACCCACCAGACGTTGCATGGAGCCACTGCTCCTACGGGTCTCGTGCGGGGATGATCAATCTAGTGGTGGTAAAGGAAAGGCGCACGCCCTCAAAAGACAATGGTGCGTCAACCTCTCCTCAACCCGGTGTTTATATAGCGACAGACACACCTTTAATTAATTTGGAAACAAGTACGACTTTTCAGGCTATAGCTTGTTAGAATTTCATCGACGCCCTTTACGGGCTACGTCATAAGAATTTATCATAGGTTTAAAATTTTTATATGAGGACTAAAAATCTTTGGGTACCCCATTGGATCTTCACTGATCTAAGTATGACGGTAACAAGACCAACTGTCAGCCCACTAACCTAACCTCACCTAATGTTATGGAACCAATAAATATGTACATTGTCTATTTCAAGCTACGTTAAAGTTGTTAGCTACGAGAACAAGTTTTGTGCGATCCATTCGTGCCCATTTTTTTTTTTTTTTTGTAAAATAAAATTCATCAAAAGTCCATAAGTATATTCCTTCTTGAGATATGGTGGACGAAACGTACGTATGTTTTACATATACACACATGAAGACATCTTTCTAAAAACTATACGGATTCTGTTTCTAGAGACCTCAAAACGTGAAGATATGTCAACAGATTTTATTCGACAAATCGTACCAATTACAATCACTTCCAATTGGAAGTTCATAAAATAAAATAAATCGCTCTAGAATTTTGTCGGATCTTGTACGAATCACCCTGTATACATTTTTTTACATATTTAGATATTAAGAAAATGAAATACATACTTTTAATTCTCTACAAAATATATAGCGACAGTAACAAGGACTAGGGACTAAGATTTATTTAATTTCTCGAAAATTGTTTATAAGTTACGTGCCTAAGGCACTTATCAGTTTTCGAAACATATTTGGATTTTTAGTTTGGCTCAATATTGGAGGTACCTAGTACTCGTATACGAAAAATTGTAACAGGCTGGAATTTTGTATTAGGTATTATTGCGCTCAAAAAGGAAAGCATACAAATATTCTTACCCACGTCATGCCATTTATTTAGTGAAATCAATTTATTCCAATTGACTGACCAACAGCAATTGGAATAAAAAGTAGTTTTGGATACAAAATATTTGGAGATTATTTGTCATTTATCGTTTTCATTTTAATTTCTAAGAAGATAGAGATTGGAAACGAAGGGCTGAACCATGATGCCATCAATATTTGGCATCAAAGAAAAATTTAAATAAATACTTAAAGACCATTTAAAGTGAATTTAAGGTACTTTTTTTGGATTACTAAAAATCCATCTTATAAACAATGCTAGTAAGTCATATTTTAATTTCGGGAAAAATGTAATTTTTATAAAAAAAAAGGCATCTCGTTTTATTTTACTTGGAGTCGAAACATTATAACCCGTCGCGTCAACACTTATACTAGGACTTATACCATTAATATTTTTAATGTCTCAGGATGATAATACGCATCAAATATATTCGGGGTAAGGAATCACACTATAAAAGAATATTTTGGATTTTGCAAAACCAATTTTATCCAAAATTTTGTCCTCCATTCTCCCCCTGAATATAACATTTTGTTTATCGTTGCTTCTGTTGAAAAAATTACAAATTATAAATGCTGGCATGATTTAGACAAAGTCTCCACGATATTAGTCCCAGGACATGGAGAAAGAAAGAAAAAATTAAATAAGACCTTGAATTAGGGCATTTTTTCATAATGAAAGTAGCACCAAATTAAACTGAAATGAGCCCTCAAAATTTGAAGTCCATAATTTGAAAATGTCATTGTTCCTTTCTTGTTTTTTTTTTTTTTTTCTGAGCTTATTTCATTTTGTTTGGGACTTCATTTCACCTAGCTATTTAAAGAAGGTTTGTATCAATAAGACTTTGAGACATTTTTCAACTTCAAAATTCTTAGAAAAAAAAATGTGTAGCTTTTTTATTGATATTTATTACTCTGTTATAACGGTTACTTAAAAAAAAAAGGCATACCAAAAAAAAATAAAAACCTTACACTTTTTGTTTGTTCTCGATACGACAACTTTTACACAAAAACTTTTAAAAGAACACTAAATAATGTTTTCAAGACTTAAATAAGTCTTAAGAATTTTGTTTTTATTTTCTAAATTTTCAAGACAATTTAGGTGTCAGTTATAGGTATCATTGAAAACCATCATTGAAAAAGTTAATTGTTGATTTTGAGATGCTTCGAAAGTTTATTCATTGAATATTTTAAAGCAGAAAGGTAGCTTACGACTTCAAAATTATTTCTCCTACAAAAAAAAAAAATTCATTTTGAGCCATATCTTCCCCATAACGTAACTTTTATTTATTTCAATGATCATTGGTAAGGTAGTTCATCATTGAAAAATTAAAGTCATTTCATGAGAAAAGTTGTGTCAAATTGAATTTCGTTTTACCTAGAAATAATTATTAAGTCAATAAGCTTGACTTTGGCATCATAATAATCATTTGTTTTAACTTCTAAATCTTTCAAAATTGACAATTAATATTTTCAATGATCGTTTCCAATGATAGCTATAACTGGGCCCTTAGTCGTTTAATATGACTGCTTTGCTTCATCAGCCTAAATTAAAAGAATATTTTTGAAAAATTCATACTCCTTTATACACTATAGACCGAGAGCTGGCAGCAGATTTTGGTCGTGAAAGGAAACCAAAAGATATGAATAGTATACGTTGTCCTGGTGAAGGTGATAACGAATACGTTCGTCTGCCAGCATGTAGTGGCCCCTTACCACGTAAAAGTGCATCAAAAGTACAACTTTTCTGAAAATTGAAATCGAGTGGGAAACCATTTCAAATGTAATACAACTTGATGCCATGAACTCCCTGATTACAAAACTGGTTTCGACAGACGTGTAGGTGGTCCCAAAACCCATACAGACGTCCCTGAAATCGCGTTTTTTTCGCGTTTTTATGCTTTTGGGAAACCACCTAAAATTGATCACAACTTTTAGCCATGGACTCGCTGAGTGTGAATATGTACGTGACAGACGTCTAAGTGGCCCCGAAACCACCGATAGACGTTCCTGAAAACGCGTTTTTTGGCGTTTTTTGTCAAAAGGGAAACCACTTGAAATGTATCACAACTTTAAGCCATGGACTCCCTGAGTGTGAATATGTACGTGACAGACGTCTTAGTGGCCCCGAAACCCCCGACAGACGCGATTAAAGTCGCGGATTTTTTATTGAATTTTTTTGATAATTGATCTATCCTACCAAAATGTATCGCAATCGGAAGGTCTTGACTACCAGAGTATTAATGTATAAAAAAAGGAGTTTATAGTGTCACCCAATAGCTAGAAAGTCGCGAAATAAATCGCGCGTTTTTTTTCTTTTATTTTTTTAGAAAGAGGATTTTGAGGGAAACCACTTGAAATGTATCCCAATCAAAAGGTCTTGACCATAAAATGTAAGTGACAGACGTTTGAATGGCCCCGAACAACTGTCAGCCGCGTTTTAAACGTACCAAACTATTCAAATAAGCGATATAAGTGGCTTATACATATTCTTTTCTTTATGAAATGTGAAATTGCACTCACACTCAGTTCACGTTTTCATAATTGTAGTAAGCTCGCTACGACATAGCTTTCTTATATCGCTTATTTGAATGGTTTGGTGTGTTTAAAACGTGTTTCCTTCAAAATTTCCTTTTCATCTAGTCAAAACCTTTAAATTAGGTAAATTGAAAGAAAAAACAATAATAATATTTGGAGGCGAGTTATTTCGTGGATTTGAATAGTTTGGCGTAACTCAAAACGTCTGTCAGTTAAATTTTCCGACTTAGGGAGTCAAGCCCTATATATTGAGATGAATTTCAAGAGATTTGTATTGATAATCTAATTGATAAACTAGTAATAACATCCGCGCTTTTCAGCAGTATGGCGTAACTCAAAACGTCTGTCAGTTACATTTTGCAACTCAGGGAGTCAAGCCCTTTAAATTGAGATGCATTTCAAGATATTTGTATCTTTATCTTTTTTGATAAACTAGTAATTACATCCGCGAGTTTTATCGTGCTTTTCAGCAGTTTGGCGAAACTCAAACGCCTGTAACTTATAAAATCACTTTCTTGAGTCAAAACCTTTTAATTGGGAAACATTTTGAGAAGCGACCACTAATATACAATTAAAAAATAAATAATAACATCCGCGAATTATATCGCGGCTGTCAGTTGTTCTGGGCCATTCAAACGTCTGTCACTTACATTTTAATTTTTTTTGGGTCAAGACCTTTTGATTGGGATACATTTCAAGTAGTTTCCCTCAAAATCCTCTTTCTAAAAAAATAAAAGAAAAAATCCGCGATTTATTTTGCGACTTTCTAGCTGTTGGGTGACACTATAAACTCCTTTTTTTATACATTAATACTCTGGTAGTCAAGACCTTCCGATTGCGATACATTTTGGTAGGATAGATCAATTATCAAAAAAATTCAATAAAAAATCCGCGACTTTAATCGCGTCTGTCGGGGGTTTCGGGGCCACTAAGACGTCTGTCACGTACATATTCACACTCAGGGAGTCCATGGCTAAAAGTTGTGATCCATTTCAGGTGGTTTCCCAAAAGCCTAAACACGCCAAAAAAAATCGCGTTGTCGGGGACGTCTGTCTGGGTTTGGGGGCCACCTAGACGTCTGTCGAAACCATTTTTGTGATCAGGGAGTTGATGGCGTCAAGTTGTATTACATTTGAAATGGTTTCCCACCCAATTTCAATTTTCAGAAAAGTTGTGCTTTTGATGCACTTTTACGTGGTAACGGGGCCACTACATGCTGGCAGACGAACGTATTCGTTATCACCTTCACCAGGACTACGTATACTATTCATATCTTTTGGTTTCCTTTCACGACCAAAATCTGCTGCTGGCTCTTAGACTACTAGGTTTAAGTTTTCATTAAATGTTTATAAATGTATATTACATTCACAGGCAGTTTAATAAAATATTATATAAATATATAATATGTACACATGTTGGTATATATGAGCATGCATAATATGTGTACCTACATAAATACATGCATTCATATGTAGATGCAAAAAATCACTCAAGAGAAGCCTTTTTATACCCACCTGTATAATTGCTAGAATTAGCGAAAAATTTGCTTGCCAATTAAATTAAATGGCACATGTGCTCTTCACTATCAATTAAAATTTATTCATCTATTGATGATTTTGAATTGAAAGTTTTTAATTGAAATGGCCAAAGTCTATATAACAATAGAAATACTTTCGAAGCTGTTAAAATAAACATAAAGTTATTGTTTAACGTTTTTTTTTGTCGATTTCTAAAAATAAATATCAATGTACTGTACACATATACAAATATTTGTATGTATATGCAAACGTTTGTCATTAGATACTTTTATTGATTCGCTGAAAATAATTGAAACAATCATATGAAACAAATTTTATTTAATTTGTTTTTGTGTTCAAAGTTCAAATAATAATATTGTGTTGAACAATCTGACAGACGCATACTCGCATGCACTTAGAGGAAAAGAAACAATTTGTTTTTAATTTTAATTTTTCTATGGATTTCCAATTGTGTGTTGCAGTTTTATTGTTTTTATTTAAACTAAGTGTATTTTCTAAGCTTAATTTGAACCTTAAGGTCTCATTTTAAAGCTGATGTGAGCGCAGAGCATTTTAAAATGTACGCACATGTTTTTTCAGACCATCATCTTCATTTTTTAAAGGGCAGTGAACTATTTTTATAAAGTTGACCAAAACCTTCGATTTTTGTTTCTACACTGACTGGTTGCAGGTTCGATTTAATAAATGGCTAAGTTCATTAATTATACAAAATTTTAAGTTTTCAACAAGTTTTTCTCTGTGTATCAACCTATCTACCTAAAATAGACAAATAAATTGGACAACTTACTATTTTAGATATTTTAATTTAAAAAGAAAATGAACAGTAGATATTCCAGGTGTTTTGATGAAATGAATTTATAAAATACCCTTCACCCTTTAATGTTCATCATCACATCATCATCATCAGTTTTGTGTTGCAGTAGTGTCAGCAGCAGCTGTTGTATAGTGATGTGGCAAAAATATAGAATAAAGATAGGTATAATATTTTTTTCAAGCCCACTGAGCTGGCAAAATGGTGGATAATTTTTAACGTATTGCACCTTTATAGAGGAATAACTGAAACGTTAAAAATATTGGTCTGATTTTTTTTTTTTGCATATAAAGGTAATTTATTTTAAAAAAGTTAGCTTGCTTTTTTTTTCAGTCATACTTCCGGCAGATTTGTGATGGGGATGAGTATAGTGTTTTTTTTATTGTTTTGGTTTCTCTTTGAAACTCCAGTCATCAGTCATCCAATACTAATGTTGTAAAGTGCTTGACTCTTGATAATAATATAATTGTTCATTGACTTTAAAATACTTATTGCTATTTTAATAAATACCACCAAATTTAAAAATGAAGCATGTTTGAAAATTAAAATTAAAATTCAAAATAATATCACTTCCCAAAGCAGTGCTCAAATATTATTAAAAACGAAAACAATAGATCTCTAGGTCGCAGTGCAATATCCCACAAATTTTCTATTCAAGCACTCGTTTTTATCATTCCAGATGGAAAGTTATCATACTTAAAATATAAACAAATAAAGTGATGGAATCTTACAGCCTTATAAACGAATTATAGCGAGTGCATAGCGCTATGCACTCTTTAAAATGCCTCTGAACGCAAAAACCTTATTCATAAACTTATGCAACGTTGAATAGAAACAACATAAGCTAAACGCGTTTGGAGGTTGTATAGAGCCAACATAGGGGTTGTTTAGTATCGGAATGTCACTTTGACTCACACATAGCAATAATGTAGATAGATGTTAGGGGGGCGCTTATTTTTGCAATCTTTGAGGTGTTGAAATCTCACTTTCAAAATATTTTTTTGTACACTTTATTTTATAGAAGCTGCTTAATAAATGTGCAAAATTTAAAGATTTTTCTTACAACTTTTGCAATTGCTCGACGGCATGCGTGATTTAAATTATACAAAGAATCACCTTCATCACTTTCATGAGCAAATACAAATGAATTTTAAGCATTACAAAATAAGCACCGCCCTTTTATTTTTCTTCTCACGATATGAGTGAAAGGAAAAATTCGTGGAATAAATCAAAAACGACGTATTTTTTGTTTCAAATATTTTTAATTTTATATGCAAACACAAAAAAACAACAAAGTTACTGGATAATTATAATAATATTTAAAGAAATTAATAAGAAACCAAAAAGAATCCAATCGCCAGCAGAATTACTTCTATTGATTTTCCACACAGCACACATACAGCTGGGTCTCCTTTGTCAGTTTTGAAAGTAAAACGTACTAGATTCCTCTTTTATGGTACTAATTTTGACGCAAGCTCATTATAACTATAATGGGTTGACAAATATTTTATGCATAACAATTTATGCAACGTTGTATAGCGGCTACATAAATCCTTATGCAGTGCATAACTATTCATCTGTTCAGCGATTCTAATGAATACGGCTGTTAGAGTTTAAGCATTGGATGACTTAAACAAGTTTCAAATTTTCAAAACTCAATAACTTCCAGAGTTTAAACCCATTTCCAGCGGCTACCTGCAGTTCCAGTTGACTTAGAAACTTGAAATTTTACACACTATCTGTTTTTGGTCTAATTTGAAGTAATCTTTTGGAAAAGCTTCTGGTTTTCCAGAAAATTCACGTTGCGTTTTCGCAATTTTTACATGGAGTATGAATTAATTTTATTTGAATATTCTTATGAAGAAATTAATTAAATATAGATACATTGGGTAATGAAAGATGGTTGAAATTAAAATGACAACATTTGTAATAAGTTATACATTATATTTAGATATGTATATGTTTACAAAGAATGTGTTTTTGTGTGGTATTCATCGAAGCATTTTGGATGAAGCGGGATATCACATTTCTTGCAGGAAAACACGGTTTGGCTGGAACAGTTGCGACATTGGAGACGCTTTTCTGTTTTCATGACAGTATGTTTGATGTTGTCAAAACGGACCACTTCATTCGGCTTTCCTTCCGTTTGAATCACAGGTTCAGTGTTTGTTTCCGATCGCAACAGGGAATCTACAACAACCGTTCTAAATTCTAGTTGCGGTATTGGTCTTTCCTTGGCAAATTTTTTGCAAATGCAATGTATTTCCATGCATTTACCAACGCTGCATCCAGTGCGTTTGATAAAAGTGGCCAGTACCACTTTTTTCCTCGAAGTCGAATCCGATAATTACTTTTAGCGTTATCAAATAAGTCCACTCCACCCATCGTTATGTTGTATTCACGAATTGCATTTGGCATTGGAATGTTGACATGTTTTCTCTTTTTTCGATCAAACCGTTTTGCCTGATTCATTGTGAATGAACATTTTGCCGAATGACGTCCGTAGTAGGGTATCATTTCTTCATCTATTGAAAGGTGATGAAAAAATATTTGAAAAATAGTTGAGCGTTAAGACTTTAGCAAACTTTTCTCTGGGATCGTTTGTACTGTTATCACAAAAATGTAAATAGGACAATTACATTATTCCGATGAATTTACGAATTTCATTGACATCAGTTCTGAATGTTGGATTATTTTTGTCTAAACTAGCATAGACAATTGTGCTTTCAAGAATAAAATTGATTATGACACTGTGAAGAAATAATTCTAAAATTTGCAGAGGATTGTAATTACCTGTAAGAAAAATAGCAAGCGCACATTTATGAATTGTTTTTTTTTTTTTGTTACTTGGAATTAGAATATGCACTCGATTTATAGTACCTGAGTATAGTACAGTTGTCTTATAGGGACCACGCTCATAAGATATGTGACCTGAGCCTTGATGTTTCCTATACGCAAAATGCATGCACTGCCTAATTTTTTCTAAGAATAAAGTCAAGTGGAAGGTAAAGGGTTTTTCCAATATTTTTTTTTCTATAAGAACTTAAATATGCATCCTTTTTTGACAGGATGCAATAAAAAATTATGATTCTTTTTCAAAAATGTTAGTATTGTTAACCTAAACACACAATATTCCGAGAAAAAAAAAAAACGTTTCATCTCATATAAAGCAACGAAAACAAATTTTTTTGTTTGTTTGAAATGCTACTGCTTTCGGCGAGCGTTGCGAAAACGGAACGTCATGCTTTCATCTAACCTGACAAGCAGGCAACTCATGTAAATTACGTCAGCATTATTTTAGAATATAATTTGAACCATTATTTACCTGTAGTTGACATTGTTTTGAAAAATTATAATTTTGACGATATTTTTCAAAAGTTCAAAAATCCTACCTCAAAATTTATAAAAACTCGCATTTTGAAAGTACTAAAAAAGTGCGAAAATTTTTTTTTACAAAAAAATCCAAAAATAGGTCGATTAGATAATTCAACTATCTCTCAAAATCATTTTTTACTTTATTTCAATTTATAATCAGTTATGTTCCAGAAGTCTTCAAATATGACGTTGCGAAAACGCAACGCTAGCCGGAAATGGGTTTATGAATTTATATAGACTTACAATTTTCAGGGAATGTTTGTCTATGGTACTTTAGAAATATTTATAGAACATTTTTTTTTCGAATAAAGTTCTTAACATTTTTTCTGGTGTCTGGTAAAACAAAATTTTGGCCAGAAATCTGGAAAACCTAACGGGTTTCGATTTACAAGAGTTTTTTTGGTCACCATATTCAATTTATTTCTTACGATTAAATTGTTTGTAATTTATTATTGCGTAATACTTACTTACTTACTTAGGTCCTCGGACCTATTACGTCCGTGATGTTTCCCTTACGGGACATAGGGCCTCCACTACACCTACGCGCCATCGTGTACGATTTCTTGAAATATATTTCAGCTCTCTCCAACTTTTCCCCAGTCGTGCCGATTCCTGTTCGACCGTTCTTCGCCATGTACTTCTAGGCCGGCCCACTTGTCTTCCCTCCTGTGTGAGCGGGTTCTACTGCATTGCTTGAGATGCAATGCACCGATCGCCTTTTCGAAGCATATGGCCAATCCACTGCCACTTTCTTCTTCTTCGTATAATAGAATCTATGGGCTCTTGACCCGTTCTCGCATGAAGTTCGGCATTGGAGATACGGTTGGGCCAGAAAATCCTCAAGATGTTTCGTAGACATCTATTAACGAAGGTTTGCAGCTTTCTAGTGACAGTGTCAGTGACTTTCCAAGTGCTGCAGCCGTAAAGCAGAACGGATTCAACATTGGAGCGGAACATTCGTAACTTGGTCTTTAAGCTAAAAGAGTTGTTTCTCCATATTTTGGACAGCATTCCGAACGCAGCCTTTGCTTTTCTGATTCGGCTGTTTACGTCCAATTCAGTTCCGCCACCCGTAGAGACAATACTCCCAAGATATTGGAAATCCTCTACCATCTCTACCGGTTGTCCAGAAATATTTACTTGGATTGATGAGGAAGTTCCAAGGCCGATCCTTTTAGTTTTTGCCGAGTTGATCTTAAGCCCTACGATTTCTGCTTCTCTCTCCACCCTTGTTGTCATTTGATGGAGATCCATGATCCTATGAGAGAGTAAGCATACGTCGTCCGCGTAGTCCAGATGTTTGAGGTGAGATTGCAGAGTCCACTGAATTCCTCCATTTCCATTTGACAAAGCTGCGTGCAGTACATCACTTATCACCAACAGGAACAGTATTGGTGACAGTATACAGCCTTGCCTAACTCCACTTTGGATTTCAAACTCCTCTGACAGCCTACCTTTGTGCAAAACGTGACACTTGGATCCATCATATGTAGCCTTGATAATAGCAATCAATTTATCTGGGATGCCCCTCCTGCGCAAAGCAAGCCAAATAAATTCTCTATTGACACTGTCGAACGCCTTTTCAAAATCGATGAACAGCAGGTGAAGTGGTGATCGATATACAACGCACTGTTCGATGATGATCCGCAAGGTGTTGATGTGATCCACACAGGAAGATCCAGTGCGGAAACCTGCTTGTTCGGCATCGAGTGTGTCTTCGAGGTGGTCTTTAATTCGGTCCAAAACTATCCTTGCTATTATCTTGGCTACTGCAGGCAGAACGCATATTCCTCTCCAGTTTTCGCACTGTGTGAGATCTCCTTTCTTTGAGAGCTTGACAATCATTCCTTTTTTCCACTCTTCAGGAAAGCTCTCTGTTTCCCAAGCTCTCTTAATAAGTGGGTGCAGTAGCTCGCTCGATGTCGTTGGGGCTGCTCCTAAGAGCTCTGCAGGAATACCGTCAAGTCCAACCGCTTTGTTGTTCTTCAGTGCTTTGATGACGGTGATAATTTCTTCTTTACTGGGGGGTACGGTGCGTATTCGGGAAATTGTTACTACGGGTAGCTCAGTGGGAAAAGGGTTCACTTCACTGGCGAAAACGCGGTTAAAAACCGCAGAAAAGTGTTTCCTCCACCTTATGAGCTGGTCCTCATCCGAAATTAGCAGGGATCCGTTTGTGTCTTTAACCAGGTGTTGTTTAGAGCTCTGGACACCAGTGAGCTCTTTGGTAATTCTGTAGACATTCCTACTGTCACACCTACTAGCGGCTTCTTCTGCTTCTGTAGCCAATGCGTTGATGTAGTTATGCTTATCACGTCGCACACTACTATGACCTTCCCTTATCATCATGCGGTACGTAAACTCAAACTCGTTTCTCCCTGCTGCTGGGGTAGCTGCGATGCGAGCTTTTAGGTGTTTCCTTTCTTCGATCCTTGCCCAAGTTTTGTCGTACGACGGTCTAGCTCGACATAAATCGGGACGCACAGACAAACAAACTGACGGACGTCTTTTGTCGAAAATCAGTTTTTGGACTTAAAGGCCAGCCCTAGTCTTAGCCCCTTCTAATATACTATGTTTTTTTTCAATACAACTTACACGCTCTAGAGTTTTGTTCTATCTCAGCCGAAACATCCTGCCCAATTCAGTTAATAGCTTAGTTATTAAACTTTTCATCAACAACTCATGTTCTCAAATGAAATAGGTATGAACACTATTTTAAGTTAGGTACGAGTATATGTCTCGACTTTTCTCCTTACATCACTTTTTGATCCTTTCTCAATTGCGTCAAATATTATTTTGAAAAAGGATCAACAAATATACCCTCTGTAATACCTAAATTATTCATGCCCAACATTTTTTGCATTAATAAGTAAAGCTTTCAAGACACGCATTCACAAAAATTTTTGTTGTCAAGGACTTGTCACTGTCGGGTTTACGGTTACTTACCATTCCGTTTGCTTTCAAATCATTCACAAAATCCTGAGCGGCAAAAAAAATAAACATAAACAACAATGACATTTTATTCCAAAGATTTTTGTTTCAAATTCCAAAAGGATCTAGGTATAGAAGGACGTTGCAGACGAAATTCTATCCACATGCAAAAAGGACACTTTATATATGTGTACGTGTAGGTATTGGTATAGGCATCAGGCGAGAAAGTGTTGAATAATGTCCTCTTGTCTAAAACGTAATCTGGTTGAAATTGTAAACTTATTGGATGGTTAATCCTTTTACAATCTATGTGTAGATATATCTATGCCTATACATAAATTTTCGTCTAGCCTGTAAATGGGGGAGGGCGACGAAGAGCATGAAGCTGATGCCACAAAAGGATATGCAAAGGACTTATATTCGTTCCAAAAGGCTATGTGATGGGTATAGTGAAGACATCATTCGTTCACTCTCAATGGCGGCAAGGACCAAGGACATGCTGCATATGAACGATCCCTGATGGCTTGAGGGGCTCAGGCCTGTTGAAAATGTTCATAAGCCGTGAATTTAATGTGAAAAGTGTGAGAAATTCTTACAAAATGCCTTCGCAGTCCTGCCAAAGAGTCTGGAATAAAAAAATAAAAAAAAAAATTCTTTACTTCGGCAGATGATGATTCCCCAGGATGAAGGCGATGACGTATTCGATTACCCACGCTGCAACTGTATCCGGACCTGGCAACCGCCAACGTTGCCGATGTCACCCAGCCTTTTGGGTGCGATGGAAAATGTCGTTGCCAAGGGAATTGCCATGTCACTTTCAGTCTGTCTGATGTCTCTGGGTTGGTATTTCTGTCTGTCTGTCTGTCTGTCTGTCTGTGTCTGCAATTGACTGCGAGAGTAAATCTTCTATGGAAATTGCCTGGTGCGTGTGATGCGTTCGCTTAATGGGTGAGAATTCATTGAGTGAGAATAATTCCATCGAACAAATACAAAACCCAATCGAGTTCGCATCCCCGGGGATCACGTTTAATTACCTATTATTGTTTTGTATATAGGTAGGGTGTAATACCGAGTCTGGTTGTAGGTATCATTAACTTTTTATTTTTTTTGTTTTTAATTTGGGTTTGAGGGCACTAATTATTGGGGCTTATGAACATTAAATTTCACAAATTGAATTGCGTATAACAAAAGAGACGATATTTGAATGACTGGAGCATGATTGCGAGTCATTCGTTTGGAATTGTTTGTCGACATTTTGATTTAATAGGATTGAAGTATTTTCATATACGAGTATATTCATATAGTTTGGTCGGTTTGAGAACTTAATTTTATTGTTTTCGGAAATGAAATGCCAAAAGGATCCACATTTATACGTGTGTTGCCCAGGGTAACTACATATGTATAATAGTGAATGGCTTTTAATGGGTCTTGATTTGGCTTGAAATTGGATGGTAATTTCTATAGGTGATGATAAGTGATGCTTATTCATGTGTGAAGTTGTCTTTGTTTAAAATGTTACACTAAAATGATTTGTCGACATATTTAGACAAACGTAAGAGTGTGAGACAAATGAGATTAACATCTTAATCATTCTTAATGTTGAAGGTTCCTATAGACTATAAAAAAGCATTATTTAAAGAAATGTATAGAAGACAAAATAACAATTGTTTTATTTATTTTTGGTGCCCATTGCTATTTTGGGAAGTTTCCAAAAGGATTTGTAATTTATTTTTCTGGAACTATTTCTTCTCAGCTTTATGAAAGGAAACATGTGTTATATATAACATCGTATATCTTATGATCTCGCAGTTTAATTGTTAATTGCTAAAAACAAATTTGTTTTTAGCATACGATAGGGTCAAATGGGTTTAATTAAAACTGTAAATTACTGTAAGCCGAAAATCTGGATATTTAAGTACTTAAAACAAAATCGTGTTGATGATGGAAAAATGCGATTTTTTTAATTTTTCAAAACGTTTTGTTTTTAAACACAAAATTAATAAAATACAGAACGATTTTTCTATTTTTTTATATATATTATGTGCGCACAAAAGGGGTTATGAATCCCCTTAAAATGTTTTTAACATAGCAAGAGCGATTAGGTAAGTAGGAGAGGATTTAAAAGGAGATACCGATGCACATTGGTTTTGAATGTTTGCATATCGAAATGACAGGGGGAAATTGGGCCGGGTAAGGCATTCCACATTCGTGTGGTGCGACTGAAGAAATAATATCTGTACTTAACAGTACGTGCGAAGTTGGGCTCGAGGGTAAACTGATGGGCATTCCTAGAAGCGCGAGTATGACGGTTGAATTTCTTAAGGGGAGGAATGCAACATTGCTATTTTACTAGAAAACTGATTATAAAAAAGCGGTAAAATAGGGAAAGACATGAAACATTACGGCGGTGTTCGAGAGATGTAGTTGTTTCCGTTATAGATCTTTCACCTATCATTTTTAAAGCTCTCTTTTGAATTCTGTCCAATAAACTCAAGTGAGTTTTTGGAGCTCCTGCCCAAACATGAGAATTGTACTCAAGTTTTGGACGAATAAAGGCTTTGTAGATCACAGCCATCTTGCATCTACGGAGAAAACCTGCACACTTAGCAGCATTGTTAGCGACCTCAAATATGTGGTCATTCCACGAAAGGTGGTCTGTGACACACATACCGAGAACTGAGAGCTGTTCGGTTTCCTCGATGCAAGTGCCGTCCATGGATAGCGGCATTGGGGGGTGGGTTTCGCTTTAACGACAAGAGACAGCATTGAGCTTTTGAAGCATTAAACTCTACGCGGTTTTTGATTCTCCATTGGACAATGCTGTCGAGATCAGAATTTAATGAGCTTATCATACGCTGTTGTTCAAGTTCCACATCCGAAGGACAGGGATGAGAAACTGTAAACGAATATGAGAAGCTGAGGGTACTGTCGTCAACAAAACAGTTTAAGTACAAGTACAATTCCTCGGTACTCGTACTTAAAATTTTCAAGTACAAGTACCGAGGAATTGTACTTGTACTTAAAAATTGTAAGTACCAAGGAATTGTACTTAAGTAGTACTTAAGTCACAATATATTTAATTACTTTACAGCTCTGGTTCAATCTATGCATATATGGATTTTGGTAATTTTTAAAGGAGAAACTAATGATACTATAAAACTTGGAAGATATGCTACACCCAAAAAAAAGTAATAGTCCTCTTTGTGTATACATATGTAAGTATGAGTATGATTTGTGTATACATATGTAAGTATGAGTATGAGTTTGACTAAAGTTTCAGTACGATTGGTAAATATTGCGAGAAAACCTTTGAAAATAACGATCCGTTGATGAAACTTGGTTTAAAAGTTCTATTTGTCATAAAAACCAATAGAAGGAAATTTCGATAAAAATAAATACCTATGATGGGAAAAGGATTATTTTTTGAAAGGGAAGGATAAGTGTGGGACTATACCAAAACAATTCGAACTAAATGATAGCCTCATGAAACGTGGTACACATCACATCACGAGAATCAAGAATCAGAAGAGTCAACAATTTTTAGGAGATATATTTTTTTTTTTTTTTCGAAAGTTTTTGATAGAGTTCACATTTTAGTTCAGATAAAATACCACACTATTCCAAAACTTAAATATTTTCTTTCTTTTCGAAAGTTTTTGATGGAGTTCACATTTTAGTTCAGATAAAATCCCACACTATTCCAAAACTTAAATATTTTCTTTAATTGGTTCGTTCATACTTTACGTTCATACTTCACTTTATTAGAGAAGTAGCGGCGCCCGACAGACGTTGTTCTGCCCTGTCTAGTATGTAGATAATATACATTAACATTACTAACACAAACTCGTCGGTTTTACACTTCTCATTATAGTCTTCCAAAACAAAAAGAATTTTAAAAATCGTAGTTGTAGTTTCTGAACAACCAAATACAGCAACTTCTTATAGACCCGCGTACACTATGGCCCAAATGGGCTTTTGCGTCTCAAAAAGTTGTATCTTTTTTTCCTCTTGAGATTTTGAACATATTATCTTCTTAAGGGTATTGCGTTTCAAGAAACATATAGAATTTTTTAGTGTAAAAATTGTTCCCATAATACTTAAAAGTAAATAAACTGAAAAAAATCAATCGCTATCAGACTTCAGAAATATTGATTTTAATTTAAGAAATGTTTATGTATATGTAAATCATTTAAAAAATTCCCTTTTTCAAATATGTTTTAGTTTTTTTCTCATACAAACATAATTTACATACATATATATATCACGTAAATGGCTATTTTGTACAAATTTTGAAAAAAGGTGTTTCTAAGGAGTACAAAAAATTTTGCGTTCCAAAACTCGCAAACCAAAAAATAAGTAAGTTCAAGAAAAGATATTTCGAAATGCCTATCATTAATCTCAGATATGATTTCTCAGCAAAAAATCTCACTTTAGCTGTCAAAACACTGAGGAAAACATTGTTTGGATTCGCTTGTTCAGCTTTTGATGGAGCATAGTCCTCGATATCTTTCTTTACTGAACGTGCGTATTAAGAGGATAAATATTTTTTTTTTTAACATTTCATTTTAAAACACTTTCCTATAACTATTCAATTCTGTTAAAAAAGTAAAACGCTTAGTAACATAGTCTTAAACCAAAAGACTTAGTTCATGCAATTCAATAGTGCTTTCCATTTTTATATATAACATGACATATTAAACCCGTTTACTTTTTGCCATGTACATGTACACCCTGCTAATGTTGGTACGCTTCTGAAAAATTGATTAAAATATATTTGTCTGAAAATACATTTAATGTCTTCCATCTTAAACTGCATCTTTAACGTCAACTGCAATTGCTGCGATTTCAAATTCCGCCCAATTTGTTTTGAGCCTATGTACATAAGTTTATTATTATGAATTATTGATAATTGCAACTGCAATTGCAACTAAAAGTGCTACTCCTTGTTGCTATTTGATAACATTCGATTTGGTTTATATTACCCCTTCCGGAATGCATTTTTGCTGCTGGTTGACAAATTGTCCGACCGATTTCTAACAAACTTGACAAGAACACGCTCGGACTTCCATCAAAGATATCCTGAAAATTTGGATTCGATTGGTTGGGCAGTTTCAGAGTCTATAACATATTTACAAACATCCATTTTTATATATAAGATAAGACATTGTAATGAAACTTGTCATTATAAAAAAATAAAGTACAATCTCTTTAAGCACAACAATCATTTATCTAGCATTTCAATAAAGAATGCTTACTTCCGTGACCATTATAATAAATAATAATGTTAAACAACATTCAATAAGAATATAGGTACCGTTCTAATTCCATGATCCTTTCCATTACCTTCACAATTAAATCGAGCATCAGTAATGGTTGATATAATGGCGTATACGTACTTTTCTTATTTTATTGAGTTGTTAACAAGTTTTCTTAGATTTAGTGATGCCATTTTCAGAATTTATTTTGCAGTTCATTATGATTAATATCCATTGGCACTGTACATTTATACATATCCTTCATTATGTGCACATGTATGAACTCAACCAAAATAATTTTTTTGGTGTCACTTCTGAATGGTTTATATGACGCTTCTATATCTTTAAAAGGATAAAATGCGTCTATTATTGTAGAAAGCTATTTTTCGGCTAGTTTCGTTTTGGTAGGGCGATAAGTAGCGCACCTCATATAAGTAAAACTGATATTTGGTATAGTCGTAATGAAAGAACAGAAATGATTCATTTAATTTAAGTGCACTGTGTCCTAATTTCTGTTTTTGACTGCTTGCAAAGCTACTTTTCATTTTATGTCATCAATCGATTACTCATATCTCCTATGGAACAGCAGATGACCCGCCAACAATAAAAAACGTTTATAAAATTTGACAGTTTTAATGAATTTTTCCGATGATATATCTGTTCTTGTTCTTGTTTATATCGCAAAATAAATATTTTACAAAAAATCGATAAGTATGGCTTTGCAGTCTGCCTGACGATGATATATCAATTTTAAACTATAAGCAAGCTTATCAAGAGCATCGAAACTCTTTCGTAAATACGTCTTAGTCCAATCAAATTAGCAAAAATATCTACAAAAATTCGGGAGGGGAATTTCATTATTTTATTTTAAAGAGTACTTATTGGGGATCCTAAAACCACATTTTTCTAATAAAAAAACCCTCTGCGTCGTCCACCATTTTTAAAAAGGTGTTTAAAAGTGTTTACTCAATTTTCTCAACCGCTATAGTCGTAGAGTAGTCATTTTTGTTTACTTTTGTAGGTTAACATGTTCTTTACAATTTTAGTCTTAAATTTTTTTGATAGCTCCTTCCTATAAAAAGTTATTGTTGAAAAACCAGCAAATTTTCGGTTTTAAAAATGTTTTTTCAAGTTTATCTCACCCAATGTCAACCCGAACCAAAACTCACTTGATATACTTTTTATAAAATATTTAATATTCTACATTCCTGTATATTTAGATTTCATGTAAGTCAAAAAGCTTTCAAGATTTAGCACGACATAGCTTCTAATATTAATAAATAAAGTGTAAATTGATTTTATTCAATTGCCCCTACTTGTTTCCCGTTAGATTGACGAATATAAAATTACTAACATATTTGTAGAGAAAGGTTATACCTATAATTGTGTCTAATTTGTTTCTTAGAAATTTAAAATTTTTCATCATACTTTGAATTTAAAATAGTATATATAAAGTTGACGGGACATTTACACACCCTTTTAGTACGAACATTTCTGCCCCTCCCCAATTATTTGTATTTAAAAATTTAGCCATATTTATAAGCAAAATTTTGAGATCTTAATCTTTAAAATCTGACAAGTAGAAATGAAGTTAGTAATTTTTTAAAAGGAAGGATTAGAAAAAAATTTATTTTTAAAAATAAATTAAATATAGTGGTACCTTTGTTCAAGGATTGACATATTCTTCATATTCATAAAGCCTTCTTCGATTTCATAAAGCCCTTTTAAAAATTTAACAGGCTTTTAAGCCATAACATGACGTTTATTCCATACAAAATACGTCATTTAAAAATTTAAAAGCCTGTTAAATATTTATGAAATTAGCCATAGATCTCAAAATTTAGCTTACAAATGTTGCTAAAAGCTAAATTTTTAAATAATACTAATTGGGTGAGTTAAACTTGACAAACCATTTTTAAAACCAAAATTTTCTATTCTATATTTCTATTCCCGATTATCACCAAATAGTGGGTGTAGTAGATTGACCTGTTGACTTCACTGTGAAGTTAGCAGGTTAAATAGTGTATCTCGAGAACCAAGCATGCTAGAGACTTGGTTTAAAGCTCCAAATTTAAAGTTTATTTTGCATTAAGAAATTTAAGGACCAAATTTTTAAATCCTTTATTTGATAAATATTTGGTACTGCCTTGCTAACTTCACAGTGGAGTTAGCAGGGCAGTATGAATCTTCTTTTTCAAATAAAGGACTTCAAAATTTGGAACTAGAACTTCTTGAAATGCAAAATAAACTGAAAACGAAAAAAACGAGATACACTCTGACCTGCTAACTTCACTGTGAAGTTAGCAGGGCAGCACCAAATTTATATCAAATAAAGGACTTCAATACTTGGACCTGAAATTTCTTGAAATGCAAAATAAACTGCAAATTACTAAGTTGGTCCTTTACTCTTGGTGAAAGTTGCCCTGCCAGCTTCACAAACGTTTCGTAATTTCGTAACTATTGGTATGGCTATTTGTATGGCAATGAAGATTGAGTTACTATAATTCTATCTCCAAGAACAAGTCACACAAAATTTAATAAACTCCAGAAAAAAGCATTTTCATCGTGTGTTCATCGTGTTAATATTTACAGAGCTCCGCAACTTTGACTGAATATAAATTCATTTCCGTCAGGCAATAAGTTCTAGAATCATAAAAAGCTTTTGATTTAATTTTATGTTAATATCTACTTACTACATAGGTGGTGCAAAATTAATCATCCAATTTTGTTTTTGAATAATTACTTTTTTATGATGAAAATCTTGCTTTTGCGGAGTACCTTAAGTGCTTCATTGCTTTTCTGTTTGTAAACTGCAGCTGTCTACTTCAGAAATGTCAAATATGATTGATGTTCGACACCATTTTCAAAAATTACGACATTTTCCGATAGGGTGATTAATTTTGGGCCACCTTAAAAAAGAAATGTTGAATAACTTTTGAACTAAGGGTGGAAAAACGATTATTTTTGGTGAATAATCTTAAACAGCCGATGGACAAACAAACGCACTTAGTCTCATCTTCCTAAGTCATCTATTGGGGGCAGTAGATGAATTTTTTGATTTTGGGGAGTCGCTATAAAAAAGAAATGCTTATCAACTTTTTTCCTGAGGGTGGACAAACGATTTTTTTGGTTGGACAAACCTGGACAAACGATGGACTATCGATTCTGATAAACCCCACCACAAAATTTAAACTTTGGGGTTCCAACTTCACACAGCTGCCGAGAAATTCGAATAAGGCAAGTAAAATTTTGAGGATTTTTGAGCCAATTGCCTTTTTTTGACATATTTCCCAATATCTCGTCAATGACTTGCTTTTGTTAAAATTTTGCATTTCGCTGCTAAGTTAGTAACAAAATATTGCATTCAAAATTTGTATAAATATTTTTTTTTTTGACGAAACAGCTTCTTCTTTCAAGAAAAGAAATTCAATCATCCGATTGAACAAATTCGAGCATTTAATTTATCTTTATCGCAACCAACGTACCTACATATGTACCTATATCCTTTCTTCAAAGTTCATTGCCATCACAAATTCATTTATGACATTTTTGGATTTCCCATCACCATCGACTGAATTTTTGTGTCAATTTTTTCGAATAACGTACAATATCGATTTGGAAACACATCATAAATTCCGAAAGTAATATGCCACCTGCTAGATTTGTCGCAACTTCCTCTTTATTTTTTGTTTCTCTTTCTTCAAAGCAATCATCATACGTAGCATTTTCGAATATATGTACGTAGGTATGTATAACACGTCACAAATTTACTTTGCAAGTAACAACATTTATTGAATCCAATAATACCGATAGCAAAAGTAGCACTCAAAGAGTAGGGGTGTATGTACGTACCTAAGTATATTCATACCCTACCATCGCATAAGGAACTTTATTGCTGCACTAGGATAACAACTTATATTATGTACGTAGGTATCCAAACCCTTACCCAGAGTAGAAGTTATACCAACCTCACCTACATATACCTGCCCTTACATTATTACGGTTGGAGACTAGTGATATTTTTTTTGCTGCTATTTTGGTATCGTGCTTGCTGACTTTTTCGATATAATAACGATAATAAACTCATCGAAAATATTCTCTGACTCCTTGATTATGTTTATTTTGGCAATTTAACGTCCTTCTGCGCTCTGTGTGTTCGGTTAGGTTGTTTGTCCTTCTGCGTATTCATGCCATGCCTTAGCCTAAGTGTCTTACGCCTGCCCCACCACCACCGACACTGCTGCCGCATTCGATTCGCCACTTGAGAAATAAGAGTCAAATGAATATCTAACTTTATGTGAGCTCTATGTAGGCTCGCAGCAGTGTTGTCATAAATTTGTCGACAAAAATGTCAGCTATAAATTATCGAAAAGGAAAATATAAATTATTAAATCTGTCAAAGATCTAAAACTAGGTCTATACAACAAGTCGAAGAATAAAGGCAGAAATAAAAAAGAAAGTTACAAGGAAAAGGACTTTTCACAGACAATAGGAGCTTCGTCGTTAGCCTTGTCGTCGATGTCGGTCGGTTTGTTGGTTAACTTCCGATACACAATAACCCCCCTCCCCCACCCAACTCTATCCACCCTTACAATAAATGAGTAATTTTGGTTTAAGATTTATAAATTCACAGAAAATTTGCAATAAATTTTGAATTCGTTTTCTTATTCAAAGTTGTTAGAAATCGGTTTACAAATATACACGCACATAAAGACAATCACACTTTTATTGGAAGGATATTATAATTTTATACAAGGAAGAATAAAATTCTCATGTAGGCAGAAATTTATTTGAATTTCCCTATACAAAGAAGCTACGATCGAGTAGTATAGAGCTTGTTCAGGTGGTGAGTTGCCAAATGGAAATTTTATTCATTGTCATCAAAGAATCAAAAACACAAAACACGCATACAAAAACAATATAATACACAATTCTTTGAAAATGGCGTGTACAAGGACATTATTTTTAACTTAAGGATTATTGCTGTCAGGATATTCGATATTGGAAATGGATTAATTGCTTTCATGGGCCATTGAAGTTTATTTTATTGTTTTCGTTTCTTTCGTGTGTATGGGGGGATAGGTTGTTGCAAAAAAACAGGAAATCGCCTATTTCCATAGAAGATTATTATGATGGCAGGTTTCGTATTCTTGCTAAACCTTTAAGTAGGTATTGTTATATTTGTATATTTAGAATAGATATAATTTACCCGCAAGAGGAGTTTGAATTGAAAATAAATTAAGTGAAATCCGATGATAAGGCGAGGATTGGTGAGGTAGAAGAATAAAATGTAAGCAAAATTCAAATGTTATTACTCCATTATAGATGTTGGTATGATGGTGATGTGGGTAGAAGAAAGAGGAGCTTGATGGGTATAGGAGGCATTAAATGATGAAAATTAAGTACCACGTCGCATCATAAAGTCAGCTATATTTATAGGGATCTGCGACTTGTATAGTTAACTAATACCGACTATACATTTATACAGAAGCAGTTAACTTAATGTCTTTGACTGGTGATAAAAGTTTGAATTTACGTGGTAGTTATTTATTTTTTAAGACCATCATGCAGGGAGAGTGATTGTCTGGCTTTGCGGATCAGGCTATGGCAGGCGGCATCGCAAGAGCTAGATAACATGTCATCGCTATGAAAAATTATTGTGACAATGTTGGGATAGTTAATTTGCAGCAGGACATTGTTTAAATTTATGTTCTACTATTGGAATTAGCTTTTAAGTTATATTTTATGTCACAAGGTTAAAAAGGTAGACGTCGATACAAGTTAAGATAATTGTTTTATAACACGGAGTTCTAGAATTTAAGTCAACATTAAATAGAAATAAAAGAAAGATCGAAAAATTTCGGTCTGGAAGTTCTTTCTGTAACGTAAGCCTTTTATATTTATTTTTTTCACTTGCAATAAAGGGGTTGTGACTTTTGACTATCCTTCTTTAAAGAGAGGAATTTAAAGGAGATGAAACAATGCACATTATTGGTTTTGACGGTCTAAATAACACAATGAACGGGGGCTGGAATCAGGTACAGCAATTTACATTCATGTAGTGCAACAGAAGAACTATTAATGAATCTTAATCTTATATTATTTTAACTATTATATAAGAACGAATCAATTATTTGTATGTCCGTGCATATTTTGGGAGTGGATTGATAACCAAAATATGAGTATGAGGGTTTGTAGGTGCATATATCGTGGTATCGAAAACAATCGTCTGGCAGGTTTCTTTTTCAGCCTTTGGCGGGGTAAGGATTTGAAAACAGCGATTTTCCAATCTATTTTGTCAGATGAATTTCCACTTCAATAAATTTAAAAAATCTATGCCGTGATGCTCTGTCATTTGCTTTAAGTCAAAACGTCATAACCTTGGCAATTCGATGAATAGAACTCAAGGCATTAGTTTTTTAAGCGAGCCTTAATCGATTTTTTTGGAGACTTTGTTCTGTGTTTTATAATTCTCCAAGAAAAAGACGATAATGTCCTCTTAAAAAGCTTATATCTTATGACGTTTGAACTTAAAGAAAATGACAGATCATCACATAATATGTCTGTTCCTTTACTCTGAATTTCTGTGATTTTCTGTGCATTTTGGTCCCAAGTTCTGTCAATTCCATTTTTTTTATATGAACTTGACAGGACTTCGGACTAAAAATCACAGAAAATCACAGAAACTCAAAGTAAAGGAACAGACCTTATATATTTTTTAAATTTATTGAAGTGGTAAAACCTCTTACAAAATAAACTGGAAAATCACTATTTTCAAACCTTTTATTTCTATCCAGGAATTCTTTACAAGAGCAATCGATTGTTTTGTTCTCCCTTTCGCAAACTGAATAAATGCCTACTAGCTTATTGTAGAATTGTAATCATTGTAGAAAGGTTTGAAAACAGCGCCACAATCACAAAGCTGCGATTAATGCAAGAAGCTTATGGTGTAGCTGAAGATGAACTTATTTCAACTTTTGCTGCACGCTACACCTACACTCTGTGCGTGTAAGGGGTTATTTTGAGTGGAAGAAATTGAATGTAGTACGATATGTTTCGTTTGCATCGCTTTTATATTAAAACAGATGGGATTTTCCGTGTTTTTTTAGATTGTTCATAATGTTGGTTCCTTTTTCTTTTTTTTGAGAGTTTCTCAATTAATTTTTCTAACAGCTATTTCTTGCGATCGTGCTTAACAACTGCGTCAACAATTACTATTTCCCGAAGAGATGGAAGATAGACAATATTTTTCCAGTTTGTACCAAACAAAGATGTTAGAAGTAAAGTTTTTGGATTTTGTCCTATTTCTCTACTGAGAAATACCAACAAAATCCTGGAAGGAATCATTCTTAAGGAATTATTCTTAAGACATTTTGTGACACCAACAACATCATCCCCAGTATGCAATTTGGATTTCGGAAAAACTATTCTACGTTTCATCTGCTCTTGAGGTCCAAGAATGCCATTTGCTAGCACCCTTAACAGCCACCATCAGGTTGCTGTTGGATGCTTCTTTGATATAAAGAAAGCATTCGACAGCATCTGGAAAAGAGGATAATACAAAAACTTGAATTTTGCAGGTGCATTAATTAAAATATACGTATACATACGCCAACTCCATGTATACAGTATTTGCAACCCGAATAATAGATGAACACTTGATACGCCTTACCTGTGGGAATTCTAATCAAGATGGGGCATCAAAGTTAACACAGTCAAATCCGAGCTGGCTTGCTTTAAAATACCCACGGCCCATTGTTAATACTCAGTATACCCGATGGATCACAACTCAGAATCAAGCCATCGGCATCGCATCGGTGAAATATCTGGCGAGTATCGACTTTTAGAAGAGGTTTCGTCTCAAACCTGAAATAAACAGTTTCGCTTTTCACCCAATGCATCCTCTTACGCCGAAAAGGAATGGACTGAGCCAGAGGATGAAGTAACTTCTCTAAATCCACTTTCTTAAATCGATCATCACATATGGCTTTCCTACATGGTTTACTATTTTCAAAACCAGCATGGAATGTTTGTGAGGAAAATCGGGAAATCGTATTTTTCCGGAGACGAGACTGAAAATTTTCGATTTTAACGAGACCGAGACGAGACTTACAAAAGTCTCGCAGAGTGTCGTCTCGTGGCCAGCCTTAAGGAGGAGAAACCTTAAGCGGGGTATACATTATCAAACCTGTTTGACAAATCTGTTCACTATTGCTATTGGCCGCATTCGGAAACCTATGCGATAGCCTATCTAAGATAGGTTCGTATCCATATAGGTTTTCGAACGTGTTGGTTGTTTTTGACATTTCGCATGGGGATACAAAAGTATACCAAAATTTTTCGGATAGGTTGGATAGCTAGCCAACAGCAAAAGCTGTTTTGTAATCCACTGTTATTTTACACGGGATTACAACAACACAAACGTATCTGGATAGCTCTACATAGGTTTCCGAATGCGGTCATTGTGTACTCTCTGTTTCACACACACGTTCTTTGTTCACAAATTTTTTTGATACTGTTTGATATTTGACGTCAAACAGGTTTGATAATGTGTATACTGCTTTAGCAATCATGCGAACCCACTAGTAAAAACCATCACTAGCGAAGAGAGATAAGCCGATTCATTGACATTGAGGGAATGAACATGCTAATGAACTGGCCAACCAGCCAGGATCGGCTTTTCATAGCACAGCTGTGAAGTTAACAGGGCAACTTTCACCTAGAGCAATGGTACCAACGCAGTAATCTGCAGTTTTTTGCAATTTTTTTCCCTTCAAATTGTGGGTGCAGTCGAGTGACCTGCTAATTTCACAGACAATTAAGCAGGTAAAAATATATTATCTCGAGAACAAGGCATCCTAGGAATTTGCAGTTTTTATTGCATTTGCAGAATGGGCTAGTTCGAAATTTTGAAGTCGTTTATTTGAAAAAAAAAAAATCATACTGCCCTACTAACGTCACACTGTGAAACATTTCAAAAAAGGTTCAAAGGTTAACGGGTAGCTGCCATATAACGGGTGATTTTTTAGCTGGTTTGTTTTGGCAACACTGGTTTTGACAGCTGACGTGTGTTTAGTACCTTGTGTCACTGTCAAACAGCTTCAGTTTGGTTTGCAATTTAACCATGGATCGTCTTACAAATGAACAACGCTTGCAAATTATTGAATTTTACTATCAAAATTCGTGCTCGGTTCGAAATGTTCATCGCGCGCTGCTTCCATTTTATGGTCGGCATTCTCGACCTTCTGAGCAGTCTATTCGGAAGATTGTGACCAAATTTCGCACCAAATTTACTTTGTTGGACATTAAACCACCAACACGTTTACGTACTGTGCGTAGTGAAGAAAATATTGCGGCCGTATCAGCTAGTGTGACAGAAGACCGCGAAATGTCGATTCGGCGCCGTTCCCAGCAGTTAGGCCTTTGTTACAGCACTACGTGGAAAATTTTGCGGAAGGATTTGGGCGTAAAGCCTTTTAAGATACAGCTGGTGCAAGAACTAAAGCCAGCCGACCTACCACAACGCCGAATTTTTGGTGAATGGGCTCTTGGAAAGCTGGCCGAGGATCCGCTTTTTTATCGAAAAATTGTGTTCAGCGATGAGGCTTATTTTTGGTTGAATGGGTACGTAAATAAGCAAAATTGCCGCATTTGGAGTGAAGATCAGCCAGAAGCATTGCAACAGCTACCAATGCATCCCGAAAAAGCCACTGTTTGGTGCGGTTTATGGGCCGGCGGCATTATTGGGCCATATTTCTTCAAAGATGATGCGAATCGCAGCGTTACTGTCAATGGTGAACGCTACCGAGCGATGATAACAAACTTTTTTTTGCCCGAAATGGAAGTTCTTGACTTGCATGATATGTGGTTTCAACAAGACGGTGCCACATGCCACACAGCACGCGAAACAATGGCGCAATTGCGAGGCGAGTTTGGTGAACAGTTAATTTCACGTTTCGGGCCGGTCAATTGGCCGCCTAGATCGTGCGATTTGACACCATTAGACTATTTTTTGTGGGGGTATGTCAAGGCTAATGTCTATAGGGACAAGCCCGCTTCGATTGACGCACTGGAAGCCAACATCCATGCATTCATTCGTGAGATACCGGCCGATATGTGTGAAAGAGTATGCCAAAATTGGACTCAGCGGATGGGCTACCTGAGACGCAACCGCGGTCAACATTTGCATGAAATTATCTTTAAACATTAAATTGCAAGGTTCAAACTATCGATTCAAATAAATATTTCATTCATTTTTTTGAATTTTTTGTGTTTTTTTTTTTTTTTTAAGTTCTAAACCTCTTAAAAAATCACCCATTAAAATAAATGCAAAATTCACATTTCTAATTTTGTTACTCATTTTTTGTATTAAATCGAAAAATTTGAAAATAGTTTTTTTTTAACTTTATTTCATTAGTTCAGTAATTTTAATATTTTAATATTTAAATTTCTTCATCTTCATTAATTTATTTCATTAATTTATCGTTAGCGACATAAAAATATTATCGAACCATTACTCATACAACGTCAATATCTAGCAACATTCTACTTATAGTTTTTAGCTACAAGAGCAACTTATGCTGTATTTACACGAATGGCAAAATGCCATTATATCTGTCAAATTGTAGCCATTTTTCTTCTCATCGTGTAAACGCTCTAAACACTGGCAATATTTTTACCAAAATAAAATGGCAAAGATAATTTGGCATAAAATGCTGCCATTAATATGACTATGTGTAAACACTTTACTGACGCCATTTTCCGAAATTATGCCATTCTAGATAAGAATGAACTTGCTCATTCTTTTATGGCATGTTGCCAGTATTTTGAAATCTGACATTATTTGAACTCGTGTAAATGCATGTCAAAAAAAAATTATATCTGCCATTATTTTACCATTTTTTTGGCAGAAATATTGGCATCTTTGCCATTCGTGTAAATCCGGCATTAGTGTGATCCAGTTGGGCATTTTATTTTTATTCTAAGCCAAAGTCATTTATTGTATTTCATTTGCCAAAAATGTACCTACTGATATTAATTTTGTTCAAAGAACCATGAAACCTAATTAAGAAGAGATTACAATACCAAATCCACAATTTGATCATTCAATCTCGTTTAATCACATCGACGCCAGCACGACGCGAGTGAATTTAAAAAAAAATCACGTATTTAAATTTTCAATTTCGCTACACTCAAAACCACTTAATCCGCCACATATTAAATAAAAATTACAAAATTTTGTCACAAAAATTCCAATCTGCAAAATACTAGTAGCTGTCAAAAAAAAAAAAAAAAAAAAAATGAAAAACATGAACTTAACCTGCTGCCACAATAACCATTGTTAGAAATACTTGCGTTAATTAATTTTTAGTTAAAAGCTATCATTTAGTTTTTTTTTTTCAAAAATAAATTGAAAATGGACAATAACCTTTCCATTGAATAAATGCAACGCAAAACAAATCACCGGCCACACGCCAGCTATAGATGCATATACCATCGTAGATATGTATAGAAAAATAAGCACATCCTTTTGAAAATATTATTAGCCGCCCATAGTATATTTTTAGTGTGTAGGTATAGAGCATTTGTGTGGGTTTAAAAAAAAATCATTCAACTAATACTAATATGCTGACCATGACCACTCAGCGTATATAAAGTTTTATAGCCCGCACTTTTTCATTTATTAATTACAAATTTGTAAAACTCACCGCTGCCGCTGCCAATGCCGCCACCGCTGCCGCACCACCATCATCATCGCATGCATTTAATAATAATTGAACATGTGGAATTGTTTGGACTTAGTCCTGCGTTATGCTGATGCAACATTGTATTCGCATATTTTTGCGGCCAGTAACGCAAAGTTCTTAAAATAAATACCATCGCCGGCCGGCCAGCCACGCCATGGCCGCAACTAATAATATGCCAATACGACATAACAATTAAAAAACTTTTAATTATTTTCCATAAATTTCATAGAATTTTTGTTCGCACAGAGGGCGTTTTTATGTATATAATGATAATATTTAATAATAACAGATGGCAGCACTCATCGACAATGGCGACGTGGCATGGCGCGCAATATAGCGGTTGATGGCGGCCAAACTAAATTTATATGAACTGAGGCGGAAGTATGGTTGAAGCGGTCGGTTGTGTGTTGAGCGAGCACATTCAATCGCTTGAAATTCATTTATCGCTGTGCGATATCATGCAGTTTACACGCGTCCAGCTTAATTTGGATGGTTAGCTTTTTTTAATTGGAATGCCCGACATTGTGACATCTATAATAATAATAATATGTGGGTAAGTGAGTTTGTATCCAGGAACTTCCTACTTTGCCTACCTTTTTGGGCGGGGGAGGACCAGAAATTTTCGATTAATATTTTCGGTTTCACGCTCCAATTATGCGTGGAGTTTTTAACTTTAATTGACACAACAAATAATAGTCGTGTTGGGCGGTTATGGAGATTTTTTTTTTGGGAAATTGCAAACCAACTTGAATGTGTGTGGCCTTGTGGCTGGTGGACGATGAAAAAGACTTAATAACTTTTGCTATTTGACATTCCAATTTGAATTTGCAAAGATTGGAAATAAAATATTAGGTATACAGAGTTTTTATTCTTCGTTTTTGAAAAAAAAAAGTAGTAGCCCGTAGCGTAATGGTTAGTGCGTTCGACTGTCACGCTGGAGGTCTGGGATCACTTCCCAGCCTCGTCCACCTAAAAACAAAAGTTTTTTTCAGGGCTTCTGCCTCTTGCGAGGAATTGACAAATCCTCCAAGAGTATCACTTGTCACGAATAAGTGCTTCTCGTCTAGCCGTTCGGATTCGGCATAAAATTGTAGGTCCCTTCCATTCCTGCCGAAAGGCGCACACAGGAATGGTTGCGAGTTGTTAGTCACTAGGCCCTGGTTCTTCATGAGCCGTTGTGCCGCCCGATTTATTTATTTATTTTGAAAAGAAAAAAACTTTGTTTTTTTGGTGTCGATCGTATTTGGCGGAATCGTTTTATAGACATGCTCATCACAAAATTTGCGGAAGCGAATATTTGTCTGCAAGCAGGCATATGAATATGCAGCCAGTATAGTAGGAGTAGTAGTCAGCTTTAAGCCTCGCTATTAAGAGAAAATATTGAACTAGTAGTCCAATCAAGTTAGCAAAAATATCTACGAAAATTTGTGAGGAAAATTTTATTGCTTTATTTTTAAGAGTACCTCTTTAGGTACCTCTTTAGGTACTGTTCGTAAAGGTTGCGCTCTAGACTCCTTCCAATTTATACCTTATAAAGCCAGGAAAACAAAGTACATGATGCACTACAATTTATCACACCTAACCATGTTTTTTTCGCATTTTCGCCCTAAACGGCACATAATTTCATCGCTTTCCAGCTATTTCACTTTTTGCCCAATGATGTTGTTTGAGCAAAATCTAAGATTTCTGGCAACTATAAGCACAGTTTTTGAGTATCAAGCAAAAAACTAACGAGAAAACAGTGTTTCCAAAAAAGTACATACGAAATGTTGGCATTTTTTTTTTTTTTTGAGGCCAATCCTTTCAAAAAAGTTCTAGACGCTTTTTGAAGGAAATTTTATGTTTTTCAAAATGTAGAATGTATTTTTTTTAGAAAGTGAATATTTATATGAATTTTTGTCAAAAAACTGAAAAAAGGTCGAACATTTTGAGTTATTTTGCAATTTTCGCTGTGAAGCCATAAACGTATAGTGATGTGCTATACAATCGACTTTACAATCACTGCATCCCATGGAATCAATACTTGATTGTTGAAATTTTTCACTCGTTCATTCGTATGTTTTGTCTACCAAATAATTGGTTTCAATTGAGATGTGATTTCGGGATAGAAACTCAATATCGGTTTCGTTATTTAATTTAATTTCTAAGTTTTACCACAGCAAAATGAAAATTAATTTGTAACCATCCCAACATTTGTTGTGGAAAATTTGGAATAGTTCCTTAACAAAATTAGTTATCTTTCTCATGAACAATAATTAGAAACCCAAATTCTCTACGAAAAGTACTTCCATAACTTTAACCTTGACAAAAGGTTTCATAGATTTTGATTATGAGTTGAAACATGATCTACCCATTTGACCTGTAGCTATTCCATATTCATGACCTCGCAAAAAAATTTAGCATTTATTCTTCTATAACTCGATACACTACGCCTAAGATCACGGAGCTTTTATACCTTTTAACACCAAGACCGAGAGTTTAACAAAAAATAAAAAAAAAAACGAGAAAAGTGGCAAACTTTCGACACGAAACTAATTGGATAACACAATAAAATTTGTCCCTTATTCAGACAGCCAGCATTCTATGCCAAAAGCAATGACCAAACGGAAGAAGAACAAGCTAAAGCAGAACAAGACTAACACCTAAAAATGAAATGCAACAAAGGACATGCATACCTGGCTTTTAAGTTTTCTAACGAAATTTCACTCACTATTTTCTTTCATCGTCCGGTCCTTTGAATGCGGATCCCTATCCCTACCTCTACCTAATTTTCTTTTAAGTCCAATCATTTGCTGTGTTAAGGACAAGCTTCTGAAATTTCTACAATGAAGAGTGTTAGACTTTGAATTTTATGTTTCCATTCAATACCCTTTCGTTTTTCTGTTTTTTTTCTTTTTGGTTTTGATGGTGGGAAAAATGCATTCCCTAGCATTATTGTTCTTTTATTTTGCATTTTGCTTGCAAGATAGAAAGACGGAGTTTCTCTGCCTATGCCAAAATGCATTAGGAAAGGCTTTTTTTTTTTTTTTAGTTTTGTTTTGAGAAATCGGATATCCTTGTGAAGTTTATTTAATTTCCGGACGCCAATTTGGCCAAGTTTGAATGTTCAAAACGTTTTCTCTCTACTCTACCTACCTTCCTATAAAACCGGATCGGTTGAGTTTAATTTGGTTATTCATGCTTTCAATAGTTCTTAACTATGTTATGCCAAATTGAGTAGGGCTTTTGTGATGTGATCCGTGAGAACTAAGAACTGAATGTGCTGCTAAGGCATCGCTATTTTTTTTTTCTCTTGGAAAATATAGAGAAAAAAGAAATTTTAATGAATTTCAAATTGTTTTCTGGTTTTTTGGATAAGAAGTTTGATTAAAAAATGCAGTTTATGAAAGATATTAAAAAAAATGAAAGATTTTCTCAATATTATAATGTTTTGCCTGATATTACTTATTCCTGAATAATTCACTGCGATATATGATATGGTATAGTGTAGGGTCCAGCCAAAACTAAAAATAATAAACTAACGATTTCTCAAAAACTATTCAACGGATTTCAAACATATTTAAATTGAGTTTTGAAGAAGAATATTAGTACTGGCCACCGTCCTCTTTTTTTGCCACCCTGCCTTTTTTTGCCCACCCGACCTATTTATCTACCGTCCGTCCTCTTTTCGCTGGGTATCGTTGTTTGATTTGGTAGCGGAGCCCATCAGGAGTCCTCAACTACCTTCAAGCTATATCTGTCTATGGTGACGTTCTGTTCAAGACGTCGCGTCGCATCGGTCGGTGCTGAGCGTCCTTTCTTGATGACAGCATATACTTTGTTAAAAAAGTCGCCTGACACCTTGTCTAAATCCATTTTTGATATCAAAATTTGTTAGTGAGGTTTTGCCGACCGTGATGGAGCAGCGTACGTCCTCCATCGTCGTCCTGCACAAACAGACGGTTTTGTACATGTACAGGGATGCAAAAACTAGCTCGTCTCTATTGATACTGTCATACGCGGCCTTAAAATGTGTGAAAATTTGGTGGATGGTGGACTTTTTCTGGCCACACTGATATGGACCTATCAGGTTGTTGAAGAATGGTAGTCGGAATTGTTGACCTGCATCGTTTGAGTTGAATGGTGAAATCTGCCTGACAGTGGATGAGAATGAGATTCTTCATCGCCGTTATACAGTGTATAGAACTGACCTTTCAATATTCTCAGCATCGACGGCGAACCCGCACTTTGATGTTCCCTTGCTCGTCCCTGCAGGCTTCGGCACGGACCTAGTTGCCCTGCGAGCTACCTTTTAACTTTCGGTAATTCTTTCGAACTTAATTCCTGTTATGACATCTCTCTTCTCTTCTTCTCGTGGAGCTCGCGGAATCTCTGATCCTTCTTTGCAATTACGCTTTGTATGTCCATGCTGCATTGCATGTGCTTGCCGCCACTCGTCGTCAAACTATTGGGTTCGTTGTGGTGGCCGAGTCAAACCCAGCACGTCAGATGCGGCATCTCTGACAGCTTAATGCCAATGGCAATGTAGCCACTGGTTCGCAACACTTGATACTGGCCGCATAGGATATCTTAAAAGGTTATTCGAGACTCGATCGGAGTAGGACCACCTGTCAATCTTACTGCGATTGCAGCAGTCCGACGTCAAACATAAATATATTATTAAGAGAGTTTCCTGTCATCTTAATGAAAAATTTGAATCAAATACCGATTTGCTATACCAGAATTCTCAAAACTGAGTTCATTCCGGTTCAATGTGAAAACTGCTAAGCGGCTCTATCTCATATATAAGGTACTCCATATGCACTGAAGCTTGAACCAGATTTTTTAAGGAAATAAATTGCTCAAGGGCTCCCCTCCACAAGCATCAGTTTTAAAGAGTTCCTATTATTTTTTTTGTATCAAAAAACATTACCGCATTTTTTTGAAACATTAATCTTATAGTATTTTTAACCTGAGCCGACACTATTTGGTTTTTCATTCCTCATGCATCGCACTGGAGGTGAAAGATTTCTTCATTATACGCGAAACTCCGCACAAAATGAAAAATCCGTATTTTCTTCTTCTATGCAAACTTTCATTCAATTCCTAACAATCTGTATTAATTAACATCCTTTCTTTTTATGGTATTTATAAAAGGTAGAGTGTAGAATAGCGCTTTATTATTCTGCAACAAATAATGTGTCAACAGTCAACACCAAACGACTTATTAAATAATGACTGAGGCAACGTCCATCGCATTATTATTACAGTAATTATACTTTCAAAGCAAAACTGTGTATAGTGTATGCTTTTCTGATACTTTTGCCAATCTGTTTCATTGTCGAGAAATTGTTAGCTATTTGTTTCATCAAAATTCCTCCACCTAAACCTCCCCCACCCCTTTCATCATCAGCCCTCTATATTCCCCACGATATGGACGTTTTTATAGAGCTTTCTCAATTGCCATCAGCCCCAACTCCTCCTATCAGATTGTATATAATTCTGTACAACGTTGAATTGGTTGTTCGCCTATACGACAGAAGCGAAGCGACGGACCGTCACCGAAGGGCGACTTGTTCTTGCATATTTCGATCACGTAAAGTCGTTAGAAGAAATTAAGAAATAAAAATTTTGTCGCGCACCACTTTAATCAGCTACGCTACGTAAATTTTTAATTAGAGCCTCACGTACCGTTATATAGCCAGGCAGCAGGAAACGCGTAAGTCGCTGCCGCGCACCAATACAATCTTAGCGTGCAACCCCTCTACTTAGCATGTTGTGCATTTGGTGCTCTCTCTCTGGTCTTCGTTTTGTCGGTCCATGTCTGGTGGATTTTTTTTTTTGTATTTGAAAACTCATAAGGGTGGGGGTGAAAGGTTTTATATTTATTTTTTGTTTGTTTTTTCCTTCTTTGCGTCTTGTCTTTAAAGCTTTGTACGACAATTGGCTCTGACACCCAGCACATTATAACATCAGGGATCCATTTCCAAAGGATGCCATACCAAACCGTACCGAAAACCATTCGGATACCACACCCGGAATTCTCCCCTATTTTTAGAACACAAGAAAAAATAAAAGACAAACAAAATTATTGTCCCTGAGACAGTATAAAATGTCGTCTAATTATGTTTTGTGTGTTCACCAACCAAAAACTAAAATAACAACAAAAAAAAATAAAAAGGGACTAAATAGATGCTTTCACAGTGTAATTTTTGGGGAACTCTTTGGATGGAGGTAAGCCAGGAAGCCATTAAAGGGATTTGGTGGGTCGCATAAATTGTAATTAGCCGCAGTTTAAACATACACAAGACACCATCACCGTACGTAAACTTGTATCTTTAAATATCGTGTTCTTCTATGCAAAATAACTGTTTTGTTTGATTTTTTTTTAACGAAATCTTATACCATAAATGAAGAAGTTTATCAAGAATTTTTGCATTACTTAAATTTAAAGAGCGATGGACTTAAAGAAAATCATCTATTGGAGCTTTCTGTAGTTGAAAATATCTTTTTAATAAAAGCATCCGGCACTTAAAACTTAAATATGCATGTATCTTAGGTACTGTACCTATATTCCTGTATTTTAAAGGACTTTAATGAAAATCTTTGAAACTAATCACGTTTTCTTGGAAATACTGATTTAAATTTGGAGTTTTGTGTTCGGCAAGTTTTTCATTAAGCATTTCTACGGCTACAGTCTGCTACTAGATCAGTGGTTCGAAACTGGTGGTCCACGAACCCTCTTTTTCTTAAAAGAAGTTAAAATGATTTTGCAAGAGATAATAAACACCGAACTTTTGCAGAAATTCTCTGATACAGAAGATGAGTGCAACTGTCATACCTTGTTGATATTTTGTTTACAGTTATATTAACTCAAATTGCAAAATTAAAGGATTTGGCAAGTATTTGTTTTTTTTTTTTTAATACAAATTGCGTGCATTCATCTGCAAAAATCAAAATTCTATTATGGATCGAATAGATCAAAAACTACTCATGTTTTGCAAAAGTTTAAAAGAGTTTTGCACAGTAGGTAGAATAAAGCATAACATCAGACGTTCAAACATTATTTTCCGGAATTCAACCAATCTGAGTCTGACCATATCTAAAAAATAATTCGAAATTCTTTCACCGTGAAGGCGATAGATATTCAGGATGCATTGGTGGATCCAAGGGGGTGGCTATAGGGTCTATATTGTTAGACTGTTAGGGTTAGACCGCACACAACTGCAGCGGAACTACACTTCACGACGCGGCAAAACATTATTTGTATGAAACTGAATGAGCTATATCGCACTAAGCGGCAACTGAACTTCATTAAATTTCATACAAATTATTTTGAATCGCAGTTCCGCTGCAGTGCAGTTCCGCCTAGTGCGGTCTAACCTTTAAGTTTGATGGGATCAAACAAAATAACGAGATTGCGACTGAACAATTTACATGTTATGTACTTAGGTAATTTTTTTTATAAGCCCCAAAAGAATTTGGTTTGGGCTAAAATCTTAATAGAATTGGATAAAAAGCAAGTTTGGGGCTTCGAATAAGGGTCATGTTTATTATTCCCTAAAAACAAAGCCCAGGAAATTGGGACGAAAAAAACAGCTCGGGACCAGGGCCTAACAAGAATTATACAAAAAACCGGTTCGGGGTTAAAAAACCAATTTCCTAAAAACCTAACTCATTCCAGAGAGTGTTTGAAGCTTTGCTCTAGGGACTGTTAAAGTCCGAAGTGATGGCTAAGGCATGAAGAGATAATGGATTAATAGATGAATTAACATGTCAAATACTATAACAATTTAGTATTTACCCTAAAACATTTGCCTATTTAACAAACAAAATTAAGCTGCGACTAAAACCCGACTAGAATTTGAGAAAAACGATTGAACATGATTGTTTAATACATCATGAATTGTTTCTTTCGACCAGCCAGGTCCTAGAGCATCTTGGGGCTTATATTTTCAAGGTCGAAGTCAATTAAACATACAAAACATTTTTGGACTAACTCCAGCTCCACAAGCTTGAGTTTTTTCTGTCCACTCAGAAAATCACGCGGAAAAAAATGTACATAGCTATACACTCCCTGTCACTTAGGCCACTATTTTCATTAAAGTTTTTTCTCGATAAATACTTCTAAGCAATATTTTGTCTTGAAATTTTTGATACGTTGAATAGGTATAATATATTTTACAATAAAAAAAGATAAAGTTAAAGAGTTATCTCGGAAAATTCATAGAAATTTCACAAATTATGTGAATGGACTGCAAAAAATGGATATAAAAAGTTGTGTCACCTGATTGAGGCCATTCCGAAAATTGCTTGGCAAAAGTTAACATCGCCGATTTTTTTCAAACAAAAGTTTAAAATATTTAAGAAAGGATAGAAAACTATTAAATTTCAAGTTATAATGGGCTCTGGAAACACGTCGTCAATAGCAGAAAGAGGATCAATAGATGCTTTAAAGGAACTGGGATTCTGAGGCCGAGAAAAAGTTAGGAGACCAAACAGAAGTAATACCATTGTCAACAACTATTTAGCAGACACTGAAAACTATGGAAAAAAACAAAAGGAACGCACAGCTCAAGCACCAAAAATCCGATAAAAGCGACTCATTCAGCGGCTAGCTTTAAATTCCACACTATCAGAGCCTAAAATAAGATTAGAAAGTAGGGTATCAGCCAGTATTTCGACGGTTTTAAGGATAATTAAAACCAGTGGTACATCAAGAGTATGAAAATCAAAAAGAAACCGGTTCTACGGCAGCTACATAAGGAATTACGGATGAATTTTTCCAGGGAGCATGTTGCCTGTAGAAACGCATTGAAAAAGGTTGTCTTTTCATGTGAAAAAAAGTTTATTCTTGACGGACCCGATGGTTACAACTTTTATTTTCACGATTAAAGAAAAGAAGAACTTATTTTGTCAAGACATCACAGTCATACATCAGGTGTTATGGTGTGGGGAGCTATTACCTATTATGGAACATTTGCATTAGAGTTTATAACCAGAACAATGAAGGGAAATAGTAACAAATGCCTGCTGTAACGGGTATTTCCAAAGCTAAGGAATATTCTTGAACCTCTACCATGAATATTCCAACAAGATAACGCCCCTATCCATACTTCCAGGGTAGCTAGAAGCTGGATTCAGTCGAAAAATGTTGGACTTTTACCATGGCCACCCTATTCGCCGGACTCAAACATCGTCGAAAAGGTTTGGGCCTGGCTATCTCTAAAAGTTTCTGATGCTGGTAAACAGTTTGGAGATAGGGACGTCTTGGTCGAAGCTAACTGCGATGCCTGGAGCCAGATTTCACTGGATTATTCCAAAAAACTGTATGATTTAATTTCAAACAAAATAGCGGTCATATTCATTATTAATTGACAAAAACGTACTACATTAATGTTTAAAAATAAAAAAAATAAACATTCTTATACTTTTTTTCATTTTTTATAAGATTTTTCAAGTGGCCTCAATCAAGTGACGCATTTTTGTATACCCATTTTTGCAGTTCACTCACATAATTTGTGAAATGTCTATGAAATTTCCAAGTTACCCCTTTAAATTTATACTTTTTTATTGCAAAATAGATTTACCTACTCACGGTATCAAAAATTTCCAGTAAAAATACTTCCTACAGGTATTTATCGAGAAAAAATTGTTGTGAAAATAGTGGCCTCAAACAAGGGAGTGTATGTTTATATTTGAAATCCCTCTAAACTCTAGAGTGACGTGCAAATTTATCGACATATTTTTTGAGCAGAAATATGAAGTGTATGCAGAGTATACACGAACATTCATTCAAGCTTGCAGAATTAGGCCGCATGCTATTTTAAAGAGCAGCTTTGTATTCTGTCCCACTAAAAGTCTTGAAGTTTTAACATTTTATTTTTCAATCAGCAAAAAATTGTTTTCTGTGATTTCCAGTGACAGTTGAAACAAAACAGAACATATCTTCCTACTCTACTAGTTGATTTAGCTATAGTTCACGAAAATGAGATCTCTAGAGGGCTCATACAGTCAAACACATACATACATATGTGCTTTTGCAAGTGAGACCTCTTAGATATCATTTTCATTTTTGTCTCAAACTGAATCTCCAAGCCCCCCCACAGTCGCTACTGTCAGCATGAAATCTAATCACACCTCCAAGGAATTTTCCGAGTTCAGAATGAGGCTTAGAGAATTTTGGTAAAGGAAAGCGAAGGCGTATTTCATCCCATAATATTTGAACGAAAAAAAAAACAATCAAGTATTTCCTCTCATTTGCACACTAACATTATGCAATGTGCTTTTCTCATATTAAGGGTTGTCAAAATACCTTTATGACGAACCCTATCAAAAAAAAAAAAATAAGGGGAAGTCCAAAAAAGTGATTTTCGATAAGACGTTCTTTTTGGTCCGTGCGTCCTGATCCTGATGAACATCGAACTACTGCCTAAGCGATTTGACGGATTTGCTTCAAATTTGGTGTGAAGCATTTTTATGTAATTCCCTAGGACAAATTAAAATTTTTGTTTTAGCTCATAACGGTAAGCTGCGATACCTACAACGATTTCGGTTTTGTCAAATTTTCTCCAAAACGGCTCGTAACGATTTTGATTAAACTTCATACACGTAATATTTAGACCAGTTTTAATAATACCAGGTTTTTGCCAAAAAAAATCGTATAAGAGAAATAAAGTCTTGTGTTTTTCTTTTATTTTATATATTGCTTTTTTACTTGCAGTTTTGGATTCGTAAAAAAAAATTTAACTCTAGATCATAATTTTGCCTAACATTACGATTAAAGAGAACGTGAACAATTGGGTCCCGCCATTCTGTCTGTCTGTCTATACCTCAATCTGCAGCCTGCAGCATCATACTAAAGCGATTTTCTTCAAACTTTGGGCTTGAGGTTTTCAGGAGATTCTCTAGAGGCGAATTGGATGATGATTTTTTTTAACTCAAGAAATAATGGTACCTGCCATATCGTTCAACAAATAAATAAAAATGTATATATTTTAAAAACGGATTTAACGATTTTGAAAACAAAATTACGGGTTACTATAAAGGATATGGTCAGTATTTAAGTACAAAATTTTTTTGCCGATAACCGTTATTAACAGTACCTTTTACAAAGGGTCTAACTTTTTTCCAACGAGTGCTTATTTCGTGAATGGTAACACTTAGCTCATATCTGATTTGACAGATAATTAGTTTTATCCTTTCGCTGAACGAATATGGTTGTGTATACGCTTGAACAACGCTGGGAAATATTGCGACATTACTTTGCCGATTTTGCCAAAAAAATCATCTTTTCAGATGAAGCTCATTTTGATCTTGGCGGGTATGTAAACGAGCAAAATTATTGCATTTGGTGCACAGAAAACCCGCACGCATACATTGATAAGCCGATACACCCAAAACGAGTCAATGTTTGGTGCGGATTTTGGTCCCAGAGGCATAATTGGGCCATTTTTGTTCAACTGAGCAAGGAGTGGCCGTTACAGTCAATGGCGATCGTTATCGGGCCATGTTGAACTAATTTTTGTTCACAAAAATTGAAGAGGAGGATATTGGCAACATTTGGTTTCAACAGGACGGCGCTACGTGCCACACAGCCGAAGCTACACTCGATGTTGATGATGCATTTAAAAAAAAAAGAAGTTATTTGGCGGACCCTTTAGAACCGATGTTGGAGCAGTGTCTAACTTTCGGCTTCTAATCCATTTGAGAAATCCTGGGCAGGAACCGTACATCCCATTCCGTTAAATTTCATATGTAATTACACCAAAGGTAATATTTTCAAAAACTCTCTACAAAACTCTTATCAGGTACTCGTGCTATAACTCGCTTAAGCAAAATTGGTTGTCATTCTGTAATTAAAATTCGAAAACTGTAAACGCAGCACATTTAAACCAATTATGTACCTGAAATTGCAACACATAGTTTTGGGTTCGTTTTTAATTGAAAAAGTTTTACACTGACCCACCATCACCACCACCGGATTCATTCTGGTAAATTGAATTTGTCCTTTCTCTCGCTCAGGCAATGAATGCTATAAATGCTTAAATCAAGTTTCCTTTGGTCCAGGTGTAACCAAATTGTTGTCAAATACAACTAAGAATGTGACATGAAAATAGCCAACTCATTTAAATATGAAAACTACTCTACCTATAGAAATGATAGTGTCTGCGGTTTTGTAGATTGCTTTTGAAAATAAACCTTTTTAGCTTCAACAAAAAAAAAAATAAAGAAGGAGCATTTTTGTTATCGAAAATATTCAAGACACTCAATTGCGTTAAAAAGGCAACTTGCAAACCCCATATGACAAAATGGTTTGATAAATGAAAAACTTTATTGTTTTCTTTTTCATGATAAATTTTTTGTTTTTATTCGTTTGTTTTTTTTTTTTTTTTTGTATTAAAATAATATCGGGCATGTTCTTGTGTATTGGTAGATATCCTTTTATTATTTAACAAGAATATGTCTTATCGTGTCGGTCGTTGTCGTCAGAGAATATTATATTGGATTCCAAAGTCATGTTGATATTATTCTTATACTGGATTCTATAAGGATCTCCCTCTTTCTCATTTCTTTCTCATTTTCTATACATACATAATTATGTATGTATATTAGAGTGTCTGTTATTTCCCAAACTCATTTTTTTTGGATAGCACACCACGTCAATCGAAAGTTTATGCCGAAAGAAAAAATTATTGATTAAAACATTTTTTTTCCGAGGTCATTAACCCATGCATCTAAGGTCATACTTTTCCCATACAAATTTGTATGGGAACTTTACACTTTTCACATTTTATTTTTTTTTTTCTCTGGAACTATAACAGCTATTCTAAATTTGTTTGGGCATTCTGATTGATTTATCGGTCTTTGAAAAAACTGCATTTAAAAATGTATTTAAAAAATTTAAATTATAATTTATTTCGATTTTTTAAGTTAAAAAATACTTTAATATTATATATTTTTCTCTCTCGATCCTTAGCAGTTTTTGTTGTTTTTTTTATTGATTATCATAAAGTAATAAGTTTTTTTAAAAAATTGCATTAAAAAAAAATAATGAAAACAAATCAGAAATAATTTATTTCGATTTTCAAAATTTTTATTTTTGTATGTATTTATTTTGTTTCTTATCAACAAAAGTTTTTTTAAATGATTTTTTTTGACCAATATCTTGTTTAAAAAAAATTATTGATTAAAACATTTTTTTTCCGAGGTCATTAACCCATGCATCTAAGGTCATACTTTTCCCATACAAATTTGTATGGGAACTTTACACTTTTCACATTTTATTTTTTTTTTCTCTGGAACTATAACAGCTATTCTAAATTTGTTTGGGCATTCTGATTGATTTATCGGTCTTTGAAAAAACTGCATTTAAAAATGTATTTAAAAAATTTAAATTATAATTTATTTCGATTTTTTAAGTTAAAAAATACTTTAATATTATATATTTTTCTCTCTCGATCCTTAGCAGTTTTTGTTGTTTTTTTTATTGATTATCATAAAGTAATAAGTTTTTTTAAAAAATTGCATTAAAAAAAAATAATGAAAACAAATCAGAAATAATTTATTTCGATTTTTCAAAATTTTTATTTTTGTATGTATTTATTTTGTTTCTTATCAACAAAAGTTTTTTTAAATGATTTTTTTTGACCAATATCTTGTTTAAAAACCCCATTCAAAAATGAATAAAAAAAACTTTATTTGATAAGAAAAAAAAAATGTAATACATGCAAAATTAAAAAAATATTCAATATTTTGAAAAATCGAAATAAATTATTTCTAATTTGTTTTCATTATTTTTGTTAATGCAATTTTTTTTTTAAACTCATTACTTTATGATAATCAATAAAAAAAATAAAAACTGCTGAGGATCGATCGAATAAGAGAAAAATATTATTAATATTAAAGTATTTTTTAACTTAAAAAATTGAAATAAATTATAATTTAATTTTTTGTAATACATTTTTAAATTCAGTTTTTAAAGGACCGATAAATCAATCAGAATTCCCAAAAAAAAATTAGAATAACTGTTACAGTTCCAGAGAAAAAAAATAAAATGTGAAAAGTGTAAGGTTCCCATAAAAATTTGTATGGGAAAAGTATGACCTTAGAGGCACGGGTTAATGACCTCGGAAATTTTTTTTTTTGGTCAATAATTTTTCTTTCGGCATAAGCTTTCGATTGACGTGGTTTGCTATCCAAAAAAATCAGTTTGGGAAATAACAGACACCCTAATATACATACATAATTATGTATGTATAGAAAATGAGAAAGAGATGAGAAAGAGGGAGATCCTTATAGAATCCAGTATAAGAATAATATCAACATGACTTTGGAATTGGTCAATAATTTTTCTTTCGGCATAAGCTTTCGATTGACGGGGTGTGCTATCCAAAAAAATGAGTTTGGGAAATAACGGACACCCTAATGTATATGTTTTTAAATAAAAGACCTTTGATGATGGAAAGAAGAAAATATTGTATCCTTTATTCTTGCTGCTCCGCGTTATATTCTCGCTCGCACCCAATTCACTGTTGAGTCTTGTCTTGACTTGAGTGAAGGTGCAAATTTAAATAAGGTCAATTTTATGTTACATTGCTCTTGAGGAATTTCTTTTGATATGGCAATATAAAATACGACGATACTTTTGAAAATATGTAGATATGCGTGGTTCTGGAATTCTGGATGGGAATAATTCATCGTTTTCAGAAATGCTGATATTTTATAAAAGAAAGTAGGTATATAATGATGTTGGAAAAAAACACCAATAACCTTCTTATTTTTATAAAATGCTATGCATTTATGAAATACATATATGTATTTGACAATTGACACCATTCATTGTCTGAGTAGCGATTTTAAGATTACCTAAGCATCATGCCTAGAAGAAATTTGATAGCACGGGAACATTTTGCTTTGGTGGTCTTTTAACGGTAAGAAATCTCCTTTCCCGCTCATAGCACGTAAACTTATAATTTTCAGACTTATGTATAAATATGCCTCATAATTTTCGCAGTTCCCTCTATGCGTGTACAGTATGTCCCGGATAAGTGGCTATAATGTCCCATATTTCGGGTGGTACATTAAATGGGTTGTTCGTTTTACAGTAGTAATGTCACTTGTCATTTCAGAGCCGATGTCAGTGGGCTAGGTTTGGGTGTTTTCATTGGGTACCTACATACGTTCAGATGACTAAAGGGACTTTGCAAGTACAGGTAAGGCAAGTCTGCGATTAGCCAGATATACAGCTGTCGAAAAAATTCCTTCAAATGAAGAGACATTTTATTGGAAAGTGACTGGAATGTTAGTCAAGAAATATCTGATGTGTTTGTGTATTTAGCATAGGTCATTTCCGGAAATTCATATGAAAATATACCTATGTAATAATAATTTGCTAATTGCTTACGCAAAAAAATATTGACGCTTATGTTGAAATTCGAGTTACAGTGTTATCTGCTAACTTGACGTCAACTTTCTCAAAAATGTAGATAAACGACCCGAGAGTGGATAAATATTTAAAGATAATTATTTGCTTATTGCTTACGGAGAAAAAATATTACTTTATTGTTTCGTTTGTGAGATATATATAGGGTAACCTGCTGGGTTGACATCAAGTAAGCATCAGGTAACCCTGCAGTAGTAGTATTGTTTATTCATTATTTATACATTTTTTGGTCTTTAAATTAATACAAAATATATCTACATACATTCAGTTTAAAAAAAATTCAAAAATATATGTGAATTTGTCGTCTGTCGCGATTTAATTTTTTATTTGTTGATGAAAAAGAACAAAAGCACTTCGGTTGACGAAGTATTGTCAAAAAAAAGTTTCACAATAAAAAAACATTTATAAATTTTATTTTGATTTATTTTAACATCCCCTGAAGAGGACAGCAATCCCTGTCGAAACCTTGGGAACAAATCAATGTAACTTTGTTTCATTGCCACAAATAGTGACCAAAAAAGCCGAAGGAAGAATAAACACCTTATCCATCAACAAATATTTAAATCCAACTTGGTCAAATCACTCATTAAAGATTAAATTTCTTATTAAATAAATAATTTTTTTTATTAAAATGAAAAATAAAAGCGGTTTGAAATTCACATGAAAAAGCATTGTGAAACCATAATTAATTATCCACTTGGAATTTCAGTCCTCAGTTTGAAAATTTTAAATACTTACTTTGAATGAAAAAAATAATTTGATTTGTCTAACAGCTTAACAGAATCTTGAAATGCTTGAGAAGACTATTTTAATTCCATAGTTTGTTTTTTTGATTGTCGGTAACACTTTATATTCAAAAATAAACGATTATAAGATCCAAAATTACGCTTTTTTTTTTCAATTATTACAACTTTTATTTTAATTAATTGACAAATGTCATACTTTTCCACGCTTCAATTATTTTTTCCTAGTGGTCGTACGTTAGGAAATGAAATTAATTTTGAACCGGTTCATATTTCACTCTCACATTTTGGGTACGCAGCTCTTGTTATGAATTTCATCGTTGTGAAATAAATGTCACTTTTATATAGAAATTTCATTTTCACTCGAACTGAGTACTAGGCTTTAAATGCTAACGTGAAAAACTTATATCTAGGTATTTACAAAGTTTTAAATTTATAAGTTGTTATGTTATATTAAAAAACGTTTCTTTAAATTTAGTAGTCTTAAATTGTCATTTGTTGATTCAATTAAAAAGTTAAATTTATTGAACACTAAAATTATTTGGTTTAGAGGACTATTAACACCATAGTTTGATCTACTGAAAGCAGGGCATAACGGCATCTTATGCTAGCTTGACTAAAGCTGAATTGCAATTGACTCAGAGCTGATGAGGATGATATTGAACCATTTGCTATACCTATTATGTAGCATAACTGGAGATATTGCCTATGTTTCGACAGCAGAGGGAAGTTAATCAACTTAAGTCTATGGGTATAGGGGGATAGAGGTGTTCGTTGGGACCATAGAAGAAAGCGTAGACAAAAGCGCATAAACCTGCTTTGAATCGCTTCCAATCTATTTATGTGTACTGAGTAGTACGGTGCCCATACAACACAGCCGTAGTCAATGATTGGTATCACAAAAGAAACATAAAGAAGCTTAAGCACATAAGGATCTTAAGCTTCCCGAGAGAATCGTTTAATAAATCCCAGCATTTTGTTAGATTTTTTAATTATTAAGTTAAAGTGGTCAATAAATGTCAACTTAGTGTAAAGAAGTATACCCAGGTCAGAAAAAACGGGTACCCTACAAACAGGAGAAGAATCTATGATATAGTCAAATGTGATACAAGTTTTTTTCCGAGTTAAAAACATAGTTTTACATTTGTCAATATTCAACAAAAAAACGGTTTGTATTGCACCATTCGCTAAGATCTTCTTGTAGCAGTAAACAATCATTTTTTGAAGTTACTTTTTTGTAAATTTTAACGTCATCAGCGTTAATGAAAATTGAGGTTGTTTTTAAAACCAAAGTTAAGTCATTAATAAATAATATAAACAGTAGAGGGCCTAAGTGGCTGCCCTGTGGAACACCAGAATTTACACAGAAATGTTCAAAACATTCATTACGAAACGTAACACAATATCTTTTATTTTCTAGATAAGACGATACACACTTTACAAAATTTTCATTAAATCCTAACATCTGCAATTTAAAGAATAATGTTTTGTGGCAAAGCTTGTCAAATGCTTTACTAAAGTCTGTAAGTTTACAGTCAACTTGTTTCTTATCTTCAAAAGCGTCCAGACAAAAGGATGTGAAGTGCAATATATTAGTGGCAGTTGATTTTTTTTGACGGAACCATGTTGATTATCACATATAATAGAGCTGCAGTTGAAAGACAATACATTACAAATAATCGACGGAAATAATTTTGGAATAACTGACAGTTTAGCGATAGGGCGGTAGTTTGCTACATCGTTTTTTGATCCTTTTTTGTGGACGGGTGTTATAAAAGAACTTTACTAAAGCATGGGGAAAATTGAAGATCTTAAAGCTTTATTGAAAAGTACGAATAGAGGATAAGACAAGTGAGATACACATTTGGACTAAAAGATTCGTCGAGTTCTAGAATGTTCTCAACTATAGAACTTTCGCAAATAGAAAAATTAATTGAGTTAAGGTGAGAGAAACTTTGCGACGAAGAATGGGAAGGCAATGGTTCTTGTAAATTGGAATTTAAAAAACATATTTGAGATTTCTACAGAATTATGGCTGCTCATATTAAAAAAAAAAAAAACAAAGAATTAGGGTAGCCGTCAGTTTTCTTTTTATAACTCACAAATTTCCAGAAATTTCTTGGACTAAACTTAAGTTCATTTTCTGTTTTTGAAATATAATTTGAAATATAATTTGATCTTTAGGTTTATTGCAAGATTTACGCATTGGGACAGTTTCACAAAAGGAATCAAATATCAAATTATAAAATTTTAAACACATAACATCAATACTATCATCGAGAAAAATTTGATTCCAGTTAACATTACATAATAATATTAAAAGTTGATCATAATAACATTTTTTGAAATTAAACTCAAGCTTGTCGGTAATATTATCTAATGGATTACACAGATTCAAGTTAAGAGAAATATCTAATGCAGGATGGTGACGGTCAACATCTACTAGAACAACATCAGATGGGTATACAGCTGCGTCAGCATTTATTGTGTCGGAGAAAAAAACGAGGTCCAGTATTTTTTTAAAAATGTTAGATACTCCATTAAATTGATTTAATCCGCAAGAGGCCATAACCATCTATGGTTGATACCTCGTTTGCCCTTGAAGAATTACGAGGAAGCAAGTAATCATGGTCAGTAGATTAAGACCAGTCCAAGTTTGGAAGGTTGAAGTCACCCAAAATCAAAAGTTCATCACATGAATCCAATTGGTCATGTATGCGGTATCAATGCATTTAATACAATTTTCATAGACGGTGTTATTTGAACTTGGTGGTATATAAACGGCGATAATGCAAAGATGACCAATCTCCATTTTAATTTTAACACATATTATTTCGACATTAGATGACATAAAAGCATCGACCAAAGTACATACAAAAGAGTTTTTTATAGCCAGGAGAATTCCTCCTCCAACTACGTCCGATTTATTTTAGTGGTGTCGGTCGCGCCTGAAGACTTGATAGGTCGTATCGAAGAACTCAGTATCCAGAAAAGAGTTGTTGAGCCAAATTAATTTGAAACCCCGGATTGTCTTATGTAAGATTTTTTTAATTTAATATTTGACCTCAATTATCAACTCCTGTATATATTTAAGGGCAGATTGCACGTAATTTACAAGGGGTGTCCAGCTCATTTGTCCATTTAGTAAACTTACAACCATATTTTCGTCCATCGAGAGTCTTCCTAGGTACATTCAGCGTAAACTTCTCAAAATTGGGCAAACAGCGATAAAATGAACGAGAGATTCTTCTTCATGCATGTTGAAGAGTGAGCAGTTATTAATTAATATTATCACATTATGTCCTCGTTGTACCATTGAGCTTTATCAGGCCTGCTCATACTTTGAAAATCCATCGCGATCATTGAGAACTTCTGATCATCACAGAGACATATTCCTTGCCGGCATTTTGCCGGAACTTTGGGTAGTCTGTTGTTGCCATAAGAGTTGAGAACCTTCCCTAAATAATTCATGTGGCAGCGCATCGTTTGATCAAAAATTGTCTTCATTTTTGGCATTCAAGTTTGAGCATATAATTCGGTGGGCCGAGTACTTGTTTAAAAAAGAATCTTTCTACCTTTTTGACTTCATGTTTGGTGTATCCCCATACTTGCGCTCTATATCCTGAGATAGCTTTGACTACGGCATAAGAAATAGGTATCCACCTTTGAGGAGAGTTTGAAATCTTTACTCTTAACAAAATTGTTCCAATTAAAGTTGAAGCTTTGAAGAGCCATTTTGGATCTTTCTTTGAAATGGTCTGTTAAGCATAATCCAGGTGTTAGCTATACCCCCCGGGTACTTGTACTTGTTGACAACTTCAATAGTTTGACCGCTTATAGCTCCAAGCGTTCTTGAACACCTAGTCTTTCACCTCTTTTTCTAAAAACGAGAACTTTGGACTTTTCCAGATTAATCAGAAGATTCCACCGCATCGGGTATAGTACGCTATTTTGTAGATCATAAACTGGAGTACTTGTGGGCTATCGGCAAGCAGCACGATGTCATCTACATACATTAGAAGTCTGATTTGTAAACCGTTTAAATTTATTCCCCCTCCAATGAATTAATAGATATCATTTATATACAAAGCGAAGAAGAAAAGACTTAATAAGCATCCTTGTTTAACGCCCATTGACGTTTTGAACCATTCAGAAAGTTTTTCTCCGTCCCGGACAGCTGCCTCTGTGTTTTCATAAAGATCTTTTATAATTTTAAGAATTTTTTTGAAATTCCTTCTCTGGAAAATTACTTTTCCCAAGAGCCAAAAGAACTCCTGAAAAGATCTTAGTTATAGAATCCATGAAAGATATCCCTCTATGGTTGTTTTGAACTATATATTGGTCGCCTTTTTTATAACCCTGTATCTCGCAAGCGAAATAAAAAAGGAATATTTTTGCAGTACAAAATTAGCCAATAAATATCTTTAAACATTTATGCACTCTCTAGTCGTTTATGTACATTTTTGAGAAAATCATATTTTTTATATTTAAGCTTGCGTAACTATTGGCGTATACAGGGGGGGGGGGGGTCACGGGGTCATGCCCCCCCCCCCCCCCGAGAACTCAAGATTATTTTGTTGATCTTAAATAATTATTTAGTAAACACATAGAAAAAAAAAATGAAAGTTGGTTACTTAAAAAGCTAGTAGGATTTTTGATTGTTAATTTAGAATTCAATAGAGAATTTGAATGTTGGTAACTTCAATTCAATAAGAAATTTAACACAACAACAAACTTCTCATATGATAATACATTCAAATCTTAAAATATATGCATAGGCTAGTTTCCGTTTTGAGATGACAGCCAAAACCTCTTAAACCAAACAGAAATCAAAGTGCGGAGTTGTTACCAAATTTTCACTCAGTAAAGTAAAAACTAATAGGATTTTCAAAAAAAGAACATTTTTTGTTTTCTGAAAATAAAATCTTTAAATACATTATAGAACACATACAGAAATTGTTTTGTTTGATTTCTGTATGACAGATTATTTTTAAAAGCAAAAAAGGTGATAACTTTCGATTTATAGTTGTTCTAACCAAAAAATATTAATGTTAACGATAAAAGACATAAATTATAAAACTATGATGAAAACCTATTATGAAAGAATTTTGTTTGCACTTATTCAACATTTACGATCGAGCAATATTGTTTTTGATTTGGATGCGGATTACTTTTACAAAGTAACCTACATGAATCCCATAATGCAAAAGCCAATAGCTATGGTAAAGGAGATTTTTTGGAACTCCTTGCGGTGAACCGTTTGACCAGTCGGATGGAATTATTGACGAAAAGCGACTAGGCTCGTAGAATTTAACAATTTTGCCCATTATTTTTATCAGAAACGCTTACTGGTAAGAAAGATTAGGTATATTTGATGTACATATTTATTTTGGAAGGTGCCTTTCACTTTTCCATCGGTGGCAGTCTTAGTGACATACATTTTTTTCAAATCAGAGGCATATCAAAATCACTCGTGAACTTTGTTCACACTTTTCTTGTAACGCAACGAAAACGAATATTTGTATTCAATTATAATACGAATATGTAATGTATTTTAGTTTTTCCACTATTGTAAAAAGAGCAATTTACACAAGTGGTCATTTTTGAAAATCAAAGCTATTGTTTTCATTTTCAGTAGTGAATATTTATGTCTATTTACTAAAATTAAGAAACAGAAAACCGTGCATAGTCCCTATGATATTTTACTAATTTTTCCTGCAACTTCAATTCGCTGAAATAAAAACTTTGATAGGATTAAAATAAATTCTGAATAAAATTCAAAACAAATGATCAAAAATTTTTTTCCTCAGTATTTTGACAGCTAGCTAAACTGATTGTTTTTGGTCAGGCAACTGGAGATTGCTGTATGCTGTTGCTGAGGCCCTCCGAAATAAAAAATGTAACAGTCAGGAATAAAAACGAATAGCGTGTTCACTGCTCCAGCTAATAAAGGTTCTTTCGACTCAGTTGTTTATTTTAATTTTCTTTCGAACCGAAAATGAGGTAATTTTGCAAATACCAAAAAAGTGTTTTCGTCTTAAATTTGTTAATTTTTTTTTGTATAGGTAGGTAGCTCATTTCATTTTGAATAGGCTCTGGCAGTTCGAAATATATATTTTCAACGAAATTGCCTAACTTGGCGTAGTGAAAATGTAGTAGTCGTAGTCTGCTATTTCACCCCAACTTTTGATTCTTAACTGTCTTTAAATTAAATGAGTTAAGGTACGATATATTTTTCAGGATATGAACGATTTTAAATTATTTTAACTTATTTTTTAACAAAGGTATTGTATTATAGGGTTTCCCATTAAGACCGGGTCGATTTTAAAATTGAATAAAACAAGATATCAATAAGGTTTTATCTTTATTTTAGAGCTCTATTATAGTAATATAACATCGTTCAAATGGCCGCCCCGGCTTCGCTGGGTGGCGCGGATTCGAAAGGTCCAGTTTTCGATGACTTTGGCGCATAAATCAGGCTTAATTTGACCGATGGCATCGATTATGTTGTCTTTGAGGGTCGAGCTGGTTTGCAACTTATTCGCATAGACCTGCGACAAAAAAAAGTCCAAATGGGTCAAATCACACGATCTTGGTGGCCAATTCACGTTGCCTCGGCGCGAGATAACCATGCCATGAAACCGCTCGTGCAGAATATCGATTGTGTATTAAGCTGTGTGGCACGTAGCGCCATCCTGTTGAAACCACATATCTTCAGTGTCCTTATCATCCAATTTAGGCCACAAGAAGTTGGTGATCATCGACCTAAAGCGATAACCGTTGACGGTGATGGCCTGGCCAGCAGCATTTTCGAAGAAGTACGGACCGATGACGCCTCCAGGCATCCAGCCCAAAATCCACACAAAACAGTAACTTTATTTGGATGCATTGGCACCTCGTAAATCTCGCGTGGATTAGTGTCGTCCCAAGTCCGGCAATTTTGCTTACTCACGTACCCATTCATCCAAAGATGGACCTCATCGCTAAAGATGATTTTTCGACCAAAATTGGGATAAACTTCTAACTGCTCTAAAACATCATTTGCACGTATTGCTCGACGCTGTAACTCACCATGATGATTTGTCTGTAGTAACTGATTAAAAGACGATGTTTTGACCGAAAGTAAAAGAAACAATATGGCCGCCACGAGCTGTCAAAATCAAACCGTCCCTATTGGAAAACCCTTTAGTATAGTTAATTAAAATTTTTTCCCTTTTCTTTTATATAGCTACGCACAGTAAAATATGAAAAAAAAAATATAAGGCACTTGACTTTTAACAAATATTAGTTTGTGTTATATTTGTTTGGCATGACCCCCCCCCCCCCCCAAGAACTAAAGCTGTATATGCCCCTGCTATTGACACGCACACGATCTGATGGTTATGAAATGAACTTTCGGGACAGCATTGCTTATACCAAAATAGAGATAATTGCGTTTTAAAATTATCACTTGGATTTTTGTTTGGCAAGAATGTCCATTGTTTTGAACATTATTCCCAAGCTAATAATTTTAAATATAATTATTTTTATTAGTGAAAAGGTATTCGTCAATTAAAATCTGCTTTACTTATGTAGCCACTCTTTGTATACCTAAAATAAATTGAAAAAAAAAAGACTGAATCCCAAATGCAAACAATTAAAATTCTTTCCCAACGTTAAACTAACACAATATACTTCTTCCATCATGTTAAACAAAAAAAAAAAAGTTCGACGAGTACCTTCTCTTTTCAGAATTCGTCCGCTTACTTCCAAAGCAAATAGGTACGCATCGAGTCCCTTTAGCGTTATTCACACACAAAATATCAAAATTAATTTCGATATAAATATTTTTGCCGTTCGTTTCAATTTAACATCCGCATCCGGTCTGCTTTTGGCTGCCATTCTTTTCCACTGTTAATAACGTAAAGTCTATACTGGCTTCACCTACTACCCCTTTCCCCGCATAAGTCCTTTCAAATACCTACCATTTATTCAGTCAATCCGCACGGTTTATAAATTTTACACTGTGCACACAACCTCCTGGCACCGAACGGACCTTTTTTCGGTTATTTTGCCGTCACTTTTTTGACAAACAATAAACACGCCTTTCCGGTATCTTAACAATATACCCTCCCTGAAGGTATGGTTGATGGGTTGGGTATACCCTCTACCCTCTCTCTTTTTAAATATATTTATAAATAAGGCAAACGTGAATCTTTCACCAAAGGACATAAGAATCCAAAGCAATGAGAACGAGAATAACTTTTTCGTTTATTTTTCTTTCTGTTTTGACGATGAAGAAGACGATGACGACGAAGAGCTATACAACAATCTCCTGTCGCTTCTTTGAGAATACAATTCGCTGTACCTTTACGAGACATTGGCGGAAAATCGCTTGGGAAATCGTTGAAAAACGAACAAAAACTCTGTTCAATTCTTTAGAATTATATATTTTTGTTAGAATTGGCGCGGGAGGAGGCAGGCGGTGCGTCATCGTCGTTTTCCTTGTTATTGAAGATATTCGTTTTTCCAAAAGTACCAACATGGACGGTGCTGGCGACGACGACGCCGACGATCGAAGATGGGGATGAGGGATGAGGGATGGATGAATTGGAAACAAAACATTGAAAAGCATTTCACGGCTGTCAAATTTTCTATTAAAAACCGGTTGTGTAAAAGTTTCTCTCCATCTTTGTGTCAGGAAATGAGTTTAAGCTGAAACGGATGTTTCTCCCTATATATGTACATCAGTCACTCATGCTATGCTCTAACTTCTTCGTCTTTCGTCCTCTGCCTTCTTTGAGAGAAAAGTTGAATTTCTTGACAGCTCAAAGCGTTAGTAATGGGGTGTTTTGTGGTTTCTTACATGATGCGTTAGAGGGGGGCATAGCGGAGTGTGTTATTGTGATGGGGAAATGTTGTTGCTAAAATAAAATTATCATAGAAACGATATCACAAAAGGATTCTCCGGTTTCATCCAGCTGTCTTGGTCGTTGTTTCTTGTCATTCGAAATGATGTCTGTCAGTTTTTAGGAGGGGGTTGTTATAGTGTTTGGTTGTTAATTAAATGCATTTTCGAAATGTTTTAACTTTATATTTTTGTATGTGGGAGGGGTGCTGAAATTGAAAAGTTTTTCTTTGGTCCCCATCCCCACTCCCGCTTAGGGTCAGGTCGGGTTGACTTGACAGACAAAGTGGAATAAGTTACTTTTACTAATACACCAAGAGGGATAATGTTAGCTTTTTAATAGTTTACTGCGTTCTGTCTGGCATAAGATAATAATTTCTCTTAGTAAAAGTGTAAAAGTTTTTCTTATATAGCATCAGGACAGGGTGACGACTTTTTGAGTGCACTATTATCTTACGTTGACAGAGAAATATTCGATTTAAGCACCATTTCTTTAGAGAACTTAAGAAGTTAGAAAATGGATAAGGTTTTTGAAGGGGATATTAGCATTTACGTAAGAAAACTTATTATTGTTTTGTATGTATTTATTTTACAATATTTTTCAAATAATAATACCTAAGTTATTTTCCTGTTCAAATACCTAAGTTTTTTAACCTTTTTTCTAAGAAACTTTTTTCTTAATTTGCTCATACTTTTAAAAGTAAGCAAATTGGTATCAGATTAAATTAGTGTTTTTCAATCTTTTTGAGTACGCGACCATTTGATAGAAAAAAAAAAACATTCTGGCAAGCTTATGGCACGAGTACGATAACTTGGGCGCCGAAAATTCATAACGGATTTTTGTAGAGGGGTCAAATAAAAACATATTTTACTATGGGTGGGGGGAGGTATATTTCCCCCCGTTTGGGCGGGAGGGGCAATTTAATGAAAAAAATACTAAAAATGGAAAACAAATCATTTAAAAAATAACGGTAATACCTACAATTGTATTGAATCGTTTTTGAAAGCCAATACTCTGTTTTATTAGCTAGTTTTTAAATTAAGTGAAATCTATCCATAGTTCTTGAAAAAAACTACTTTCAAACTCAAAAATTGGAAAAAAACATTAAAAAAATGTTTAAAGTGTAATTTTTTTAAAATTTTGAGATTTTAAGGCTCTCCCAAACCAATGCGAAACATTCGTTGCGGCGAAAAAACATTCGTCAGTCAAAATTATTTCATATGTTTCTCCGCCGCGTTGGTGTGGGCACTCTCATATATCACCATGTAAATAAATTTTGACATGCGAATGTTTTTTCGCCGCAACGAATGTTCCGCATTGGTTTGGGAGAGCCTTTATAGTATATTTTTTTTTCTTAGAATTCGTTGCTCATATTAATTCTAAATCAGAAACCGAAAACAAAATGATTTTTTGTCTTGTAATTTTCGAGAAAATTAAAAATTACCAAAACTACTATTTTAATTCAATCAATTTTGTTTGCTTGAGTATTTTAGGGGCCAGTTATAGCTATCATTGAAATCCATCATTGAAAATATTAATTGTCAATTTTGAGAGATTTGGAAAAAAAATAAATGATTATTTTGATGCCAAAGTAAAGCTAATTGACTTTATAATTATTTCTAGGTAAAACAAAGTTCAATTTGGCACAACTTTTTTTTTTTTTCATAAAATGACTTTTAATTTTTCAATGATGAACTACCTTACCCATGATCATTGAAAAAATTGAAAGTTACGTTCTGGGGAAGATATGGGTCAAAATGAATTTTTTATGGAGAAGAAATAATTCTGAAGTCCTAAGCTATATTTCAGCATTAAAATATTCAATGATTAAACTTTCGAAGGTTCTCAAAATCAACAGCTAAGTTTTTCAATGATGGTTTTCAATGAAAGCTATAACTGGCACCTTACGTAGTCTTATTTTGATAGTAAAAATAGAACATGGATTAATTCTTACTCAAATTGAATCTAAATTATCATACTTTCACAACACCCAGCATTACGGCGGCGTACAAACAGTGGATAATGTTTGGGGGGCATGCTTTCCCCTGCAACCCCCCTGCTTGGGCTCACTATAGGATTTGGGGTATGTGCGAGGTTCAGTGTATGCCAAATTTCGTTTGCATTTAAGGAACCTAACACCAACATTAATTTTTATCAATGAAAGATCACATTAAATATAAAAAAAAAATACTCATAAAAAAGTACCTACTTCTAGTAATTTTCAATTTTCACAAAAACTAGATGACACAAAAGCTTTTGGTTTTTTGGGTTTGATTCAGAATTGATATTGACAACAAAAAAAAAATCTAGTTTTCCATTTCACAATTTTTAGCAAAATTGATCCAATCAATTCTGTTTGCGTTTTTTCATCAAAATTTTGAGTTGGAATGGAAATTTTTTGAAAACTATTGACACAAATAATTCAATTTAGATGTAGGATTTAAGATCAGACTTCTGGCTTTTAAAACCTTTATTGTTTTGCATTTTAAGTATTGTCGTTGCTTTTTAATATTTGTTTCTCCATTTAAGTCGTTTTTATCGAAAATCGCCCCTACCTCCTAAACGCGGTGAGATAGACCCCCCCCCCCATAGTAAAAAATGCTTGTATTTGAACCTTCTACAAAAATCCGTTATCAATTTTTGGCGCCCAAGTTGTCGTACTCTCCCCGAGGTTATGGTTATTTTAGAATAACATGATTTTTAAATATTCCAGAAGATAATAAAAAAATTCTTTATGACAAGTTTTAATAAAACTGTCCAAGTCATTTAAACTTCATTAAAAAAAATTCAAAATTTTGGTTCACAATCATGTTAAGACTTTGTAGAAGCTTCATCGTTAAAAAAAATTGAAAAATATCTATTGAACCCTGAAGGTTTTGAAAGAACAACAACTTGTGTTGTCTACCACCGAGTATTGCATTTATTGGCTGGAATTATTGCAATTTCATGCCTGCCACACTAAGAAGCAGAAATAGAGGAAGAGGCATTTGTCACATATACAGTGTACGTGAGTGAAGCAATTTTTGAAAACCAGAAGTATCAAATCGTTAGCGTGTGATTAGAAAAAAACAAAGAAAAAAAAAAAATTGGTACAAGTTAAAACCCAAATTGATATAACAATTACTTTGAAAAAAAAAAAAAAATAATTTAAACTGCATTAATTAGACATTGTGGTGATCTTCTTATAAATTCAAAAAAAAAACATGAAGTGCACTGTTCAGGGGTGTGGAAATCAACAAAACAAGGTGAATAAAAGCTTTTCCTTTCACAGGTGAGTTTTATTATATTTTTCTCAAAAAAAGTGCTGTAAAGTTTTTGTCTTTGATGAACTATTAAACAATATATTTAGAATGGGTTACACTTTAAATTAAGTCAAGAATATTATAACTTAGTTGAAAATGTGCACATAGTTTTTTTGTTAGAATTTAAGAACCAGAAATGTCAAACTGAAATTCCTATTAACAGGGGTGCATAAGATTATATTGGAGGTTGAAAGGCGCAACTATCTGTTAAGCGCCCTTCTTATGAGAAAATTATTTTTTGATATTAAATCGATTTTTTACGTTTTAAGTTAGTAATATAATATCTATTGGTTCCGCAACCAACTTATTAGTTCATGTTTCAATGTTAGTTTGTCTGTTCAGTAAGGTGTCTTATCAGTTCATGTTTGGATGTTCATGGTTCATGTTTAAAGTTGAATCCATTATAAATAATATGTTCTTCGATAGTTAATTAATCTACATAAATACAAACTGTTAACAGCACTTGCTTTGAGAAAAATATAATAAAACTCACTTGTGAGAGGAAATGCTCTTACCGCACTTAATGTTTTTTTATTGATTGCTAAATAAAAATAACTACAATGTCTATTTTATTCACTTGTAAGGGTTTGACTTTTCAAAGTTTTTTTTTTTATATATATGCGTCTTAATATGTAACACTTTTTTATTATTCTTTTTTAAAATCACACTAGCGATTTGACATTTCAGATTGACAAATTGCTTCACGCACGTACTCTTTCTTTTTTTTAGAACATTCCACTAAAACAACTTCGGAAAATAACAAAAATGACTATTCTGATGGCGCCCTGGTGAGTTGCCGTCAAGCCGTCAAAGAGCACTCCGTCCCTGCTGTAATGCATTTGTGTTTGTGAGACCTCACACCATTTTAAAAACTGCTTCACTTTTGTCCAACAATGGCAGTTCGTCTATTTCTTCTTTTAAGCTGCCACACCAATCATCAGATTCCTTTTAGTGGTGCTTAGTATATATAGTTGCAATTTTAATTTATAAATTGTTTTGCCGTCAACTGGATTCGAACCTAGACCAAGCTACCTACACGATCACCTTATCGTGTCCATCCAAATTAAGGTTTTTCTTATTTATAACTGCATTTGGACAACTAGCATTTTAACAAGCCACACACAAGTTAGATTTTATTCATTCGGGTTCTTTCTTTTTCTCCTCTCCATTATCACCGCGACAATTCGTTGCATATGTGTAAGGAGGGAAATTGTATGAAAGATTTGACACTGGTCAAGAATTAAATTACATTCCAAGGTGTTTTCTCGTGTTAACACTTGCAGTTAGGCTGCATAGCTTTCACTCCGTCATATTTAACATTGAACCGTTTTCTAGAAAATCAAAAAGAATTTCAAATTTTTACAAAATCTCAAAACTAGGGGCAAAAATGGGTATATTCCATTTTCAGACTAGAATATCTCAAAAGCTAGAGCCGATGGCGAAAAATGGGTGACGGATTTAAGCTTAGCACATAAAATTACCTCTTAGACGAGTCTAACTTGCTCGTTCCCGAATACATGTAGGCCTTTGGAATCGAAATAAACCTTAAAAATCAAACGATTTTTGGGAGATTTTCAGCCACTTATCTACAAAATTTTAAGGGGGGTAAACTTGTTGTGCTATTTTATTATAAGCATCCCTAGAGCGCCAAAACAAATATCTTCTAGTCGATGAAATGACGCTTAATATGCGAATTTCTTGAAAAAACATGTTTTTGATATAAGAAACGGCCGCGGGGTCTGAAAGTACCATTTTTAAAAATTTCCGAGACGTAGAAATACTTGTGTGGGTATCCTGTTTAGGTATTGTATTTGGATTGTGCGTCGAATTGAAAATGTTGACATAACTTTTACCTTTCTAGATCTCTAGAATCTGAATCCGTCGTTTTTAGCAAGATGTTTGTATGTGTGTATTATGTAAGCATACGTATAGGTTCGATGTACTTTATTCGTTTACCATATCTCGAGAATGAATATCTAGATATCGATAGATAATATATACAGATAATATTGACATACGGTGCTGAAAAGGTTTTCTAAAAAATTCCGTTAACCGTTTTCTTAATACATTAGCCATTTAAAATGGAGCTGTAAAAAGTCATTCGTCTAGAATATCTTCGAGAATGGAAAAAGATATCGACTTCAGATTATTTTTATTCTATACACACAATTACTTAATACATAATTAGAAAATAATTTGTGTCTTAAAAACTTCAAGAACAGATAATGATTCCGAACAATGTCACATAATGACTGGTATTTTTTCAAAAAAAAAAATCAAAAGACAGTTTTTTTAGAGCAAACAAAATGTAAAAGAAAACTACTAAAAACATTTACAAAATGTTTTTCAACTCGAATATCTTGAAAATAAACAACGATATCGACTACAAATTCTAACCAAAACTATACCATTTATTATGTTGCGTACCTTTTTAATTTTTTAAACCACCATTTGAAAATATTTAAATCAAAATGTTGCCAAAAACGATTTTTATGTAAAACTTATCGAAGGGCACAGTAGCTCCCAGCCAAGTTCTGGCACTACACTCTTTTTACAGGATCAAACTCAGACTATTTTCGAACCGCCTCTAACTTGAGTACCAATAAGTCCAGAAACTTTAAACTCTCAGCATTTGCTAAGCTCACCAACTTACCAAATTTCAAATCTTTATCAATAGTGGTTCCCGAGATATAAGACTGCAAATATCGCAAAAACCATAACTGATATGGACTGACTGACCTATTCAATGACAGATCATCAAAATTATGGAGCACTTCCCCATCCCCATATCGTAGAATCTTGTAATATCGCATAACGGTTGGCCTTGTAGTGCATAGAAAGGAAAATTTAAGATTTTCCATTTAGGGGGCGTGGTACCCGCCCATTTTCATAGAATTGATATAAATTATTTGGAGCTCTTCTTATTGCCGTGGAATGATGTAATTTGGAATAGCGGTAGGGCTTAAAGTGCAGTCAAAGGCTCATTTTTAAAATTTGTTATTTAACATTCAGGGGCCGTGGCAAACTCCCATTTTTTTAGAATTGCCTTTTTTTAGAATTGAAAACAACTTCTTACTGTCGTAGAATGATGAAATTTGGTACGGCGATAGGACTTGACATGCAAGCAAAGGGAAAATTCAAAATTTTAGATTTAACATTCAGTGGGCGTGGCAACGACCCATTTTCACAGAATTAATATTAAATATATTTAAGGCACTCTTGATTGGTGCAAGATTATGAAATTTGGTAAAGCGGTTAGATTTAAGGTGTGTACAAGGAAAAAGTTAAAATCATTAAATTTTTCATGCATGGGCGTTTCATCCACCCACTTCTTATCAATTATTATCATTTCAATGGATGACTTGTAGTACACACAAAAGGCATAAATTAAAAACTTACTTTACCTCATCGGTCGCTTATTCCACCAAATCACACCAAAAGCATAAATGTTAAAAATGTAGCCAATTTCTTCTATACAAAAACCTTTGCGAATATATAATTTATTGTACGCTTATAACGAGCGTAACAAGTCAGCCTTAAAAAGAAGTGAGATCTAAAAGTACGCCAAGTTCTAAGTTTATTAATGTTAAACTAGTATTGGCCAGTGGCCGAAAAGTAATTAAGACACTTTTTGCAGAAGAAAGAGAAATTAAAAATAACCAATAAGTTGGATTTTTTATTGGTAGGACTTAACTACTACGGGCGAAACACAATAGGCGTTTTTCTTTTTTAGCTCAAAAAAGAGTTCTGAACAGAGTCCGAGCATATCGAGCATGCTCTGAACATACTCTGAACAAAGCGTGTTCCGGTTCTGAGCGCTCAGAATTATTTTTGAAACACACCTGAACACTAAGCTGTCACTTTTTTTCAATTTCACCTATCAAATGTTTGTGTTCAGCATTCAACTCGGTCTGTTCAGTTATTTTATTCTGAGCTCATAGAGCGCGCTCTGAACAAGCTCAGAACACGTTCAGAACGAGAAAAGAAACACAAATTTGAAGCTCTGAACGTTCAGAGGTAAAAAAGAAACCCAATTTTTTGTTTGACAGTTCAGGCTCTGCTCTGAACTAAAAAAGAAAAACGCCTTATTATTTCTGGAGTTGAGGTCACTTGTACTTTTTAATTAAATTTTATTTATTCACTCCACTTATAAAACAGAAGTAATTTCAATATTTTAATATTTTAATTTCTTCATCTTCTTATCTTAACTACAATAGATCTACTTTTTGCAAAAAGTAGAAAAGTGAGAAAAACATGTAAAAAGACATGATAAACATGTATTCTAAAAAAAAAAACATAAATTTAACCATTAAACATAATTTTTAATTGTTTGGTGTCTTCAGCAAATATATTCATTTCTTACTTTTGTTCTTTTTGCAAAAAATAGGTCAATGTCGTTAAGCCTTTACTATATATAAAGAACTCATAAATTTTGTATTTGAAAAATACCTGATTATTGTAACTTATTTCTATCTGTGACTTAACTTCTGCACCTTTCAAACAAATATGAAAATATTTTGCCATTAAGTTAGAAAAAAAAAATATTTACTTTTCAACAACATACAATAAATCAACCAAAAATTACCCTTCATCAATGTTTGCCCTTCTAAAATTATGAATTACTTTGTGGATACACCAGTTACTTTTATAAACTTAAAACCGCCAATTTGATTGATTTTTGCGTTGATTCACTATGCCAATATAACTCATAATATTAGCTTTTTATGCGAACCTTAATGTTTTATTTTTTTATTTTGAGACTTTGTTTTGCTGATTTCTTGTGTTTTATAAATCTCCAAGAAAAAGCCAATAAGTTCCCCTTAAAAAGCTAATTTTTTGAGTTCTATTGGTGGGATTGCCAAAGATTTAGATGATTGCACTTAAGAAAAAATACAGAGCATCATAACATATATTTTTAAAATTTATTGAAACGGTAATACCTCTGAAAAACAATTTGGAAAATCGCTATTTTTAAAACCCCAACCTCGCCAGAGGCTGAACAAAATCTGCCAGATTTTGGGTTTTCGATACCACGATATAAGCACCTACAAACCCTCATACTCATATTTTGGTTATCCATCCACTCCCAAAATGTGATGTCTGCACTTAGACTATAACATTAACATACTATGGTAGGCAAAAACAAATAGATACAACGAATCTTGAATTTTGGGGCAGTTAGAAATTTTAAAGTTCCATAAAATTGTTGCAAGATTACGTTATTTTATGTAAGGCCTTACCTCTTATGACAGCCAGACACCTTAAAACTATTAAACTAATTGTATCATTTACGTTGTAGTGAGCCATTTTTAAATGAATTATATAGCCTGCAGGCTTACATCAGCACCAGGCACCTTAAAACAAAAAAAAAATAACTTATCCCGAGTCCGTAAAACACTGCCACTAACGGGCAGACGGCAAAGCCAAGCTCATACGATTTAATGCAATTACAATATTTTCTTGTAAACAATGTTATATACACTTTTGAAATAATAAATCAATCTATCTGTCTATCTATCTATCACTGCCACTAACTCAAGTAACATTTTTTATGCTGGCAAAGCTTCGATTCTATATTTTTTCTTTCCTGCAATTTATTCTTTCTTTCACGTCGCGCTTTCCAAAATAGATACTTCTTTTGCAAATAATACTTACTTTTTTTAAATACTGACATACATACACACAAACAAATCAGTTTTTGATATTAAAGCTTAGTCTACTATAGTTCAACATTTATATATTTCCTATGAAAGTTGCTTTGAGCAAAAGTAGCTATATAAAAATGTATCTCGGCAAGTTATGAATTTTAATTTTTCACCAAAACATTCAAACAAGTAATGGTCACCATCTCCCAAAATTTCAGAGTTCTAATCCGAACGCTTAAAATGATAAAAATCATTTAACTGGAAAAATTCAAATGTCCATTAAATGCTTTAACAGCTACAAACAGACATAGTTTTTGGTTTCTGCACATCTGTGGGGCAAAACATTTCCAACGTTATATAATTAATGTAGTTCCGTTGAGTATTTACAGAGAAAAGTGCACCGTTAGGTTTCGCTTAGGAGTTGCTAAACGTATTAATATACGGATATCAAATATTTTAAGTAGAGCATTATGGAAGAACCTCAAAATTATCAGAGAAATCTGTTATTTAGTAATTACTGACTTCAATTGAGTTGGTGTACTTGGCACGTTTTCTTTTATTACCGAATTACTCAATTTTGAAATGAAAAATTGACTTATTAACTAAAGAACCAGGGCCTAGTGACTAATAACTCGCAAAAATTCCTGTGTGCGCGTGTCGAATGGAAGAGACCTATAATTTTAAGCCGAATCCGAACGTCTAGACGAGAAGCACTTATTCATGACAAGTGATACTCTTTGAGGATTTGTCAATTCCTCCCAAGAGTCAGTAGCCCTGAAAAAACTTTTTAGTTTTTAGGTGGACGAGGCTAGGAAGTGAACCCAGACCTCCAGCGTGACAGTCCAACGCACTAACCATGACGCTACAGGCTACTACGATATTTAACATTAATAAACTTAAAACTTGGCGTACTTTTAGATCTCACTTCTTTTTACGGCTGACTTGTTACGATGTCCCTCAACTTAGCAGAGCCAGTTCAGGAGAGCAAACAAAATTGATGGTCTTACAAGGTGCTAGTTAAGTGGCCAAACATTAAATTAAGTGCTCCAGTACTTTTGGAAATAATGAATGCTTAAACGTAAATGTAGAAAAATGGGGTGAGTACTATATAAATGACCTATTTAGGTGCTCTACGAATCAAAAAAAAAATTCGGATAAAATTGTGCGATTTTTTCACTGTTGCATTTTTCCTGCAAAGGTTTTTGTTTATGGAGGAACTTGGCTACTTTTTTTTTACTTTTATGTTTTTGGTGTGATAAGAATTTCAAGGAAAATCATACTAAATTTTGGTAAGTGTTGCTAATGACACGATAACATTTCATAAGTTCTAACTGGATAAAAGATTTTTTAAGCAAATAAGATTAAATATGTTTTCAAGGGCGCAAATGGGAAGTTACTGGGGGTTCATTTTATATTAGAATTTGGGGACTTATAAAAATACAAGAAATCCTCAATTTGGAAAGTTATTTTTTTTTTTGTGGGATAATTTATTATGAGTACTTATTTCACAGATCCAAAAGAAATTATTTACATGCTTTAATTCCTGAGAAGTCTGCAAAGTGTTATGAAAAACTATTGCTGCTCATTTGTTTTATGTTTTTTTTTTTTATAAATTCTTGTGTTGAAATTATTGTGCAACTTGTTAATTATACACCTCTTGTTATACTGGCACTTAACTTCCTCTGGTCCTTATACACTATAGCACTCATTACACTCCTCCTACGCACAATCTACAACAAGCGCAATTGATATGAGTTGAGTATCCTGTTCACACACTGTTATATGGTATAGTTTTTCTAACTCATATTTTTTCTTGCAAAGAGGATAGTTTTTAAAATCAGAATCCTTTTCCTGTATTTTGCACAATCAGAAACTTATTAATACTGGAGGCGGCTGCTGGCAAATGACAGGACATTGAAAAAAAAAATTATATTAATGCACATTCATAATACAGAAAAGAGCATCAGTTATTTTTTATTTTCATGCACTATATGTCTGAGTGTAGGATAGGAACAATATCCTTCCTATCAAGTTTTTATCCAATCCTCTCTCGTTATTATAGAGAAGGTAGATAGGTTTATAGTTACAACAAATTCCAACAACTGCTGCAACACAACCGACAGGATATTAGAATGTCGATAGATAGAATGAAGTAGGGGCTTTTTATTTTTGTTGTCTAGGTACCTATATGTACATCTCTAGTGTCGATTCGATGGTGTACTGTTGCTTGTTATCGATTGGCTTTCGATGTTGTTCATCCGATTGCAACACATGTCCTTTTGGTTATTGTCAAATTTTAAAATTGACTTTATCCTTTGCAACAGCAGTCTACTGGACTCGGTGACGCACGGGACGGGAGGCGATTATGGTTAGGCTATGCGATGGTAGTGGGAGATGGTTTTTGAATCTTTTATTTAAATTTAAATGAATTCTGCTTCAATGGAGTGTGTTACTGAATGGATTGAGTTACCATCAGTTGGTTATTTTTTTGTTATTTTTTTTTTTTTTTTTTTTTTGACAATGGAGATGGCCAACAAATTGGAGTAGAGGAGGCTTAAAATACCATGTCTGTTGATTGGATGTTTCTGCAAATGCAATTAAAATTCAGGAGAATTTTGCTTGATAAAATTCTCGGACGCGAAGAATATAAAAATCAAGGTGTGGTGAAAGTTTAGGGACCATAAACCAAAAACAAAATTTAATCAATAAGAATTCCCTCTTCTTATAGACAGTTCTACTACAACAATCTGCCGAATAAACTTTCTCTAATTTATATCTATTCAACTCAAGAATCCCACGTTAAATCCCATATTCAGCAAGTTTTTTTTTTTCACTTCTGTGCTGGCTGCTCCTTCGCTACCCCCCTCACTTCAACAAAGCCCACAGATAAATTCAATGAACCATTAAGGACACAAAACGTGAAAAAGCTATAGGGCAGTGGTATGAGTGTTGTGAATAGCTATTCCCCACAGTGATTTTCGGAAAATTAAATCATCATTACGTCAAATCATTTTCACTTTTTTCGTTTGTTGCCTCTGTCCTATTTTTGTAGATCCTAGGTCCTTTTTTCTGAGGTATACGTATAGGTAGGGAGGTAGGTATATATCAGTTGTATATTTTTTTTTTTTTGCTCAAATTCGAAATAAACATAGAAAACAAATCTCGACATTCACGTGTGTGAAAGAAAAGCACCATCACATACAGATCTACTACACACAGAAAAAGTTACAAAACACCAACAATTTTTTTATTGCGAATGATTTTGGTTAATGTTTGAATGAAATCCACCCACATCCTTGCGTTGTTTTTTTTTTGTTCATTTTTTTGTTTGTGCCTTCTACACCACCCCCCACGCACTACCAACACTTGGATTTGCAGAAAATATTTGAGTTTTATGGTGAGTTAGGAGAAGGATATTATTATTAATTTTTTTTTCCTCTAATAAAATTTTGATTTTGATGATTTTGAGCGAAAATATGCAAAAATATGAAAAATCCTTGTTAAGCTGAATAATCAAAAATAAATAAAAGCAATTTTTATTAGTATTTTTGTTTTTTTTTTGATGGTTTATATTATGAATAAGGATTCGAAAAAAAAATAATAAAGGATTAAAGATGCTGCGTGTGCAATCTGTTCTTTTGTTATCCCTTAGGTCATGGTTTTTCTTGGGAATAAACAGAATCTGTGTTAATAAAATTGGATTGAAAGAAAAGGACTAGCTGCATATACCTTTCTAGGTAAACAAAAAAAAACGTGGATTCATATTTAAGAAAATTATAATTCCAGTCCAGGATTTTATTGGTTTTTATTTGCTAATACGTATTGAATTTTTTTCTTTAGGTAAAAGGTATACCTACTGTCTGGTGGATTTGCATTTCGACATTGCACTCTGAGGAAAAAAATGTGTGAGTGCCGGGACTCAAGAGGAGTCCAACTTCCAGTTGGAAACTGCCTATATCACATAACCTCAATTAACCCTATTCAATGCACGAACCATTGACTTCCATGAGTCAAAACTGCATATACCAATTTACCGATGTGTACCACATTACCTAAATTTACGCTGTTCAATGCAAGAATCATTGACTTCCATGAGACAAAACTGCTTATACCACATAACCGACCTGTTCCAAGTTTCCTCAATTTACTCTATTCAATGCACGAACCATTGGCTTCCATGAGTCGAAAATATTCGGTAAACAAAATGGTGGGGACCGGATATGTAATGCTGTATCCGTGGTTATCCTACTTTCAATTTTACCCATACCGAGAGCTAAGATGCTCACAAATCAAAAATGTCTGTATTCAGCACATAAATATGTTGACCCTTCCCATCTGCACACAACTACAACAACATACCTTGCACCTTGGGTTTCCAAAATAAGGACGGGGCGTCCAAAAAAGAGCGGGCGTCCAAAAAACGGTCGGGGCGTTCAAAAAAGGGACGGAGTTTCCAAAAAAGGGACGGAAAGTCAAAATAATGTGGACATTTCAGCTTCGGCGTCTGCCTAGCCGAATAGGCTTTCTAATTTCATTAAGGGCCAGTTTTGAAGAAACAGTAGTGGCCCTAAAGTGCGAAAAATAGGATACAAAATGCCAATTTTCGCATTGTAAACTTAACTGAGTAAGTAACACTTAAGTATCCCGTATTGGGCACTTAAGTGTCACTAACTCAGACTGAAAAAATTACCAAAAAGTACTATTGTGCAAAACTTAAGTGTAACTTATTCCGGTAAATGTTCACTGTGAAACTGGCCCTAAGACATTCGTTAAGTTTTTTAAAGTATAAAATGGAGAACATTATAGATGCTTATATAGCTTCTGTCCGTGTTTTCGTAAAATATTCTTATAAACATCATTCGCAAATCTTTTAAAAGTTTTAGATTCTAGAAAATTTAAGAGAAGTTGTAACGAGAGCTAATCGAAATTTAAATGAAAATTAGAGTTGATAGATAGCTTCAGAAATACTTCTGCAAAAGTAAAACTAGGGCTGGCCACGAGACGAGAAAAGTCTCGGTCTCGATCTCAGTCTCGCATGGCGAGACCGAGACGAGACTGCATTTTAAGCAACCGATACGATACTGTATATTTGGAGCGAAATTAACAGAGAGTCTAATAAATTAAAGAATCCAATTTCACTTAAATATTTATTTTCTTTTGCACGTATCCAAACTATAATCGAAAATATTACGTTCCAATAATCAACAAGTTGGCCGGAAATCGTTTATTTCGGAGACGAGACCGAGACGAGACTTAATTATACGAGACCGACTTGAGACCGAGACGAGACTGAAAATTGTCGAATTTAACGAGACCGAGACCAGACTTACAAAAGTCTCGCAGAGTCTTCTCGTAAAACAGAAGTTTAATAGAAGCTCGTGTTTTATAATAGCTATTAGAAGCAAATAATACAACTCTTATAGAGTTTGAACAAACAAAAGAAAGAAATATTAGTTTTTATTTCTTTTATGTGATTTTTACTGCATTTTATCTTTACTCTTATCCTGAAACCAAGTATGAAATTTAATTTTTTATTTAATAATTTATTGAAAATAATTATAAAACACAAATTATATTTCTACCCTTCTAGGGATTGAACTCAAAACTCCTACGTGATAGCCCATCACTATACCCACTCGGCCATCTAAGATAAAATTAGGAAAATGCTAAAATTTAATCAGCCTTTTCCTTTCTTAGAACATCAAAATGTTCCCTTAAACAAACCCAAGCTTCTATACAAATTTTACCTCATGGAAACGATTCTTTTTACTCTCTTGTAGCTTTCACTAGAGAAAACAAAAATGTTAAAGATTTGATTTGGACTCCTCTTGCTTCGCTTTTATTTCAATCGTCTTAAATTAATGCAATTCGAGAATTTAATGTAAGTAAAATTTCTGTCTCTGTTTTCGTATTAACGAATAATCTTAGGCTTTCCCAAACAAATGCAAGATAAGAAGGAAACAGTCACAATGATTAGAAAAATGAAAGACAACTGTCGTCAGCGATTGTTTTGCATCGGTTTGGTAGATTCTAACTTTAAAGAAGGAATCGCAGTTGCAAAAGTTCTCCCAAGCCAACATGAAATATTCGGTTTGACAATTAAATTTTTGACAGTCGTCTATGGTTTAAATTGGCAATTTGCATATTAACGCGTCAGTGTGGTTGCTTTTGTTTACAGCTATGTAAATTCATTTTTTAAGCGAAAGTGTCATTGTCACTACGTTTCCCTCGAAACCGGGGTTAAAAATTCGCAACACTAGAAAAATTATAGATATCTACACAATTTTCATAAGAACAAAAATTGTAGCAAGCGAATGTTTGGCGTGGTTTGAAAGAGCCTTAAAGGCGAAACATTCGGTGCGACAACAAAACTTTCGCCTTCTTCCAAAACCACCGCCAAACTTTCGGTGCGATAATGAGATTTTTGTCGGTCTACCGGTATAATTAATTTTGACAAGCGGAAGTTTTGTTATGTCATGCTAGATGTTTCACGTTGGTTTCGGTAAGCCTTATGCCGGAACCACAATTTTGTCTAGTGTTTTGTGTTGTGTGGAGTCGTGTGTCGCTGTCAGTTCAGTAATTTTATACACCATAATGAAACATAACATAAACTATCCTAGTGAAGTCAGTGTTGCCGCAAGCTGAAATGAAAAGTCACTAGACCAACTTCCAACAGTCACTGGATTCACTAAAAATCTGGAGACAAAACGTCGCTAAAAAAAAACTATAAATAAATATTAAAAAAAAAAAATTCTCTTTGAATAAATTTTAATTTGTTTTTCCAAAATTTAAAGTATATTATCAAAAAACTTAGATCTATAATAGTATATCTTTCGAAACAGATGAATTTCTTAACCAAGATTACTTACATTTTGCATACGGTTTGTTGTGGGTGTGACTGTGTGAGGTAAATTTCAGTTTCCAGTATCCAATTATTGGAAACAGAAAATGTTAAATTAATTGAAATTCCAGAAATGTCAAATCACCAGGGGCGTTCTATACAAAAAACTAGTGTTATCATGTCGCAAATTACTTAATGCTTGCCTTCAAAAGTCGCTAGAAATAATCTAGCGACATCAAAATATTTTTTTTGAATTTGAAATGTCACTAGATCTAGTGACAATGTCGGTAGAACGGCAACCCTGATCATAGTTAAGAAGAAATAAATAATAAGAACTTAAAATCCGCGAACAATTAGGAGGGAGTTAGTGTTGAAAGTTGCATACAGGTTTTGCAATTTCTGTTGTTATTTTATCAAATCCGAAATTTGAATATATTTTAGGAGATGATGTCATTAACTTTACTTGATACTTGTCACGATGAATGCCAAGTTAGCGAAACAACATTCACGAATCGAAAAATGGCTAATTGGATAATTTGCCGTTAATTAGTCGTTAATTAGTTATGACAGAGCTTTCCTTTCAGCTTAGGGGGCAATTATCTATCACCAGAAGATGGCAGAGTTTTCCCGCCACTTCATCCTGACTTGATATCGAGTTATTAAAGCACCCTTTTTGAAAAGTAGTCAAAACTCTTTACAGTGAATGATTTATAGCTTAATAATTAAACGTTAATTAGTTCTGATATTTTCAATTTCGTCGTGCTATGTTTTCTGCTTTTTTTTTTTTTGCTGTTTTTCTAGTTCGATGTCAAGTTAGCAAAACAACACCTCAAAAAGGGTGTTAAGCTTCTTATATTTAATAGTGTGTTGCTAAATAATTTGTCGTTGATTAGTACTTAATAAGTTGTGACATATTCAATTCCGTCGTACTATGTTTTCGATGTTTTTTGTTGCTGTTTTACTAATTTGAAGTCAATTTAGCAAAGAAAAACCCCAAAACGGGGTTAGAACTAATAAAAGAAGTTTTGTCGTATTCTTTCACCTGCTTGCAAAATTGTGCATGGTGGTTTAATTTATTAATTAATTTTGAAAACTACATGAATCTAAAACTTTTTCTTTTCAAGATATGAAAAAATAAATGAAGCAACTTTCTCATAAAACTAAGAAAAATCCGGCTAATAAATGATCATTTCAGCAACCAGTTGATTATCATTAACCTCGTTTTTTCTTGTTTTTACTAAGATGCTGGTTTTTTTATTTTTTAATATCTTGAAAAGCCAAAGTCCTACAACCATGCGGCAAGAGCATTAAGTTTTGAAAACAAAAATTATGCTTAATTATGCTTAATTATTATTATTAAAATGAATTTTGAAAAAAAAAATTGTTTGAAATTTGTTTTTAATTTTTTCAAAATTTCGAGTTCGAAAATTAATTTTTTAAAAACTATTTATAAGCGCAACTTAATTTAAAATTGAAATTAAAGACGAGATTCCAGGCTTTCAAAAAAGGTAAAGCAGGGCATTTTTTTTTTCTGTTTTAAGTAATATTTTTAGAAAATTGGCCCTCCCGCCTAATCGGAGGGAAATAGACCCTCCCCCCGTACGATTTTTTTCTTATCTTAACCCAACCTACTCCTTACAGCTTTTTGGAGCCCGTTATACCAATCAACCTGTATAAATTTAACGATAGTTTCGTCTTAAAATTCCCCGGATTCAAAGATTCTTAGTATTAATTTTTTCTTAACTACCAAAGTTCCTACATGTTATGTTCAACAAAAAAACTTGGCTTTGATAAAATAACGTTTGTCTATAGCAGGCCTATAGGATCTGACTCTATACATATACATAAGTTCAAACCCAGAGTAATTACTACATACCTGAAGTGCTTATCATTTAAATACAAACTTTCTTCAACTTTATTTTAAATCGAATTAATTAAAATAAAAAAAAAAAACAATTTAAGGCACACCAATATATCTCCTCACATTTGGCTTTTCTTCGAAATGTTTCTTTCAAAGATTTCCAAAAAAAAAAATGAAATGAAATTAAACTAATTTAATACATTTCTACATCTGTCTTTCTATAATTTCTGAGAAATAGAACTTCCGCTTGGATAACCGGTGTACGAAAGAGCTCTTGGGGATAATCATCTATTTTTTTTAATGCTTGTAAATCTAAGAGCCCTCAAGAACCTAAAGGAATAGGAAATAGGATAAATGCCAGTTTTTTTTTAAGGAATGCATGATGACGGTGGTGGTGGTCCTTCAACAATGAACGTTTTATGATTTTTATTTCGTTTTTAATGGTCGGGCATTAATTGAGGTGGCCGCGGCATGGTGTGTCGGCGGCGGTGGAGGTGTAAGGGAGGCAAATTTGTTCTTTCGATACAAAAACAAACAATGTATAGATTAAAAGAGCATGAATGGTCTTAGCTCTAAGCTCTATAATGGTTTCTTACAAGGTTAGTTATAGGTATACACAAATACATATAAAAAAAAACCTTTTTTTATAGAGCACAAAACAGTGTGGAACCAATAATTACTTTTTTTTACGACATGACGTGCCTGGCTGTTTTTTTGCACTCTGCATGGCTATAAGAAGAAATTTTATGATCGGCGAACGATAAAGTATAAAATAAAATAAGTTTCGCTGATGGTTAAATGTCAAATGAAATAAAATGTACCCACTTACCTTTTGGAAAGTTAAGATGGATGTGATAGCAAAACTCCTACGACGAAATGCTAATTCATTGGTTGGATAAGTCTTGAGATTCTGTTTTATTTTCTTAGAGTGTTTTCAAAATTTAAGAAAACCTGGACTTAAGGATTTCTTAAAGCTGTATTTTGCTTACACTCGTAGATATAAGTAAACAGTTTGTATTTTTGTTACCAAACAAAATTGAAAAAGGCAGTCCTATTTGAAGACAAAGGTTGGTACAAATCAAATGGAGCACGTCCTCGGAGCAGATTATCCATAAAAATGCAATGCAATAATTTATGAAAATTCATGTATTCACGATTTTTATTTTCAAATGGAGTACCTACTTGGAAAAATCGAGTTTTAAACGATACTCCGTTTTGTTCAGACTATACCCAATGTCAAAGATGTTTTTGTCAGTGAGTTAACAACCCTTATTTGATGATTAATCATCAAAGCAAGCCATAAGCTTGCTGTATGCATTTTTAATAATAATATCAAATTACTTTTGCCAATAGACTAAATATCCTATCGGATGAACATGAACATTCGCAAAAGAAGCAATCTCGTTATCTCTCATCACATCATTATATTAACAAATCATGACTGTATCCATCAGAAATTGGTAGGTACCTTCAAGTGCAAATACTACATTGTTGTCAGAAGTGGGATAAAAGTGGTGAAAACTGATGAAGTTATAAATATTTTGTTTGGTACTAATGGTTCGATAATATTTAAATGTCGTTAACGAGAAAATGTTAAAAACAAGTTAAAATAACAATTTTGAAGTTTTAATTATTTAATACAACTCAAATGCACGACCGTTCGCATGGCTTGATCTTTCAAGTGGCTTATTAAAAAGTTCAAATATTTTAAAAATCATTGGAGCAGTTTCAAAAACAATTAACATAGAATGTAGCCACTGATATTGTATTGCCGATTTTTCTATGTTAATGGCTGAAAAATGTCATTTTAAAAACGTATTAAAATAAAATTGTGAAATTTTAAGATTAAGATATAAAAAAAAATGTTTAGTATCATGAAATTAAATTTTTAAATTGCTTAAAATCCTTAGCTATAGTAGTTTGATTTGTTGAACTAATGTGAAGTTTTTTGGAAAAAAAAATTATAAATCGTGGGAGTGGTTTTAAAGCAAATAATTTTTAATTCATAATAATTTATTCGAAAACAGTTTCAAAAACAAAATTTGGAACGCGGATCTTAAGTTATTATTTATATTTATATACTAACTTAATTTCAAAAATTTCATCAATCCAAATTTCAAAAATCAATTTTTCAAAAAAAAAAAAACACTTGATTTTTAATCGTAAAAACATTTTTTTGAAAATTTTGATCTGCAATATTACTTAATTTTTTTAAGAGCATCTGCATAAGAAAATTATTTTAATAATGCGAAAGTCGAAAACACTAAAAGTGGTTCTATGCAAAGTACTGTTAATATGAACGCAAACAAAAATGTGTTCTAATTAAAAAGTAGAATGAACTAATTAAATATCGCACACATCACTTTATTAAAATTGTTGGAGCCGTTTTCGAGATAAATAAGAATTTTTTTTAACGGTTTTTCAACATTTAAAAAAATAAATAAATTGGGTGGCGCAATGGCTCGTGAAAACCTTGCAACCATTCCTGTGTGCTCGTGTAATGGAATGAACCTACGAACGGCTAGACGAGAAGCACTAATTCATGACAAGTGATACTCTTGGAGGATTTGCCAATTCCTCGCTAGAGGCAGTATTCCTGAAAAAAACTTGTTAGTTTTTAGGTGGACGAGGCTGGGAAGTGAACTCAGACCTCCAGCTACGGGCTACTATTTGTATGGAAGGTAGGTGACATGAATTTTTAACTTTTTCAAGTATATAGGTTTTAAAAAAATTGGTCAACACGTTTTCAAAATATTGAGTTTTGAAAAGAAAAATTGATGATATTTTTAAAAAATTCAAAAATATGTCTTTGAAAAATGTTGGCATACAATAATGTTTAAACTTTGTCGAAGCTTCGTCTACAGCACCGTTTTCAAGAAAATCAAGAACAAAACAAATGGTTCTACATGGAGAATGTACCAAATAAAAAAATTACTTACAAGTTGCATTTGCAATACTCAAATAACACAAGCATTTTTTATTAAAATGTTTGGAGAAGTTTTCGAGAACAAATAAGATTTTTTTAAACCATTTTTCAACATTTGAATGATAGGTACCATTGTTTTTGGAGCTAGCTACAGGATTTTTTTTTTAAAAATCGAAGATGTTAAGAAACTACTTTAAACCGAGTTTTAGTTTAATTGGCAAAGTTATTTCGAGAAATTCAAAAACCCATAAAGTGGCTCTACTCTGTATACATACATACATACCTCAATAAATAAAAAACAACGGTTGCACTTACAACGCCATGTTAGACCCTTTTTTCTATTATTTATTTTTTAAATAAAATTGTTTTGACAGTTTTTGTAAAAATAATTTTCAAACTCAAAATTTTTAAGATAAATTTGAAAAAAGGTAGGGGAAATGTTGGAACAGTGAGACAGTACGAACATTGAGACATTTCATTTTTTAGCTTCCCAGAAACTGGCACAGACATTTCGGTGCAGACAGTAACGTTTCTTTTCAATTCCGCAACTTTTACTTCTGTTCCGAACAACACCCAGTTGCGCATGTGCTCTCAGTGAGTAAAGACCGAAAAAGAAGGGCAAAAGTATTATTTTTTTTTTGTGTTTTTTAAATTTGTGTAGCAACTTCAAATATTCATGTAAGTCAGTCACTTTTTTTTGTATTGGCTTGTTTTTATCTTAAACTTTGATATGTTTTGTTGTTGTTTTTGTTCGTATAAATTAATAAATAATGTGTTAAACGATTATAATTCACTTCCCAGCTTCGTCCACCTAAAAACTAAAAAGTTTTTTTAGGGCTACTGCCTCTTGCGAGGAATTGACAAATCCTCCAAGAGTATCACTTGTCACGAATAAGTGCTTCTCGTCTAGCCGTTCGGATTTGGCATAAAATTGTAGGTGCCTTCCATTCCTGTCGACAGGCGCACACAGGAATGGTTGCGAGTTGTAAGTCACTAGGCCCTTGTTCTTCACGAGCCGTTTTGACACCCAATTTAATTTTTTAATGAATATAACTCATGTATTTTTTTTTGGTAAGAAATTGCTTCAGACGAGTTTTTATTAAAAATATTTTGCTGTCCCACTGTGCACCCTACGCTGTCTCAGTCTTCGCTGTCTCAGTCTTCGGACCCCCGCCGAACAGTGAGACCGTTTGACCTTCTACAACAATTTAACTCATAGTTAAGTTTTTTTTTTAATTTTTTCAATGAAATTTGTATGGCAAAAGGTAGGGCAAATATTTTCTAAGATACCATCAAAAAATTATTTTCATAGCTCGAAAGAATTCGGAATTATAACCATTTAAAAAAAAAGTGTCTCACTGTTCCAACCTTTCCCCTACACTAATATTTTTTTCTTTATTTAACGCTATTTATTACCATTTTTGTTTTCAAAACTCAAATTTATCCTCAATTTTTAGTAAAACAATAAACTGGATAGATGTAGGAGTTTAACTTTTCAAAATACATATTAAAATATAAATTTAAATTAATAAAAAAATAAATTTTTTTCAAAAAACTAAGAAGAATCCAGCTAAATGATCGATTTTTCAGCAACCGGTTGTCAATCGTAAGCTTGGTTTTGTCTTGAACCAGTCGGTTTAAAGTGTTTGACTAAGAATTGATTAGTATTGAGTTTTGGAAACAAAAGCAAAACGGTCAATTTTGAAAAAAATCACTTTGCAATGTTTTTTTTTTCCAACATTTTGAGTTTATAATAATTTTGTTTAAAAACTTTTCAGTAAAACAAGTAACTACCTTTATTTAAAAATAAATTAAGTGGAGGGATTTCATGGCTTTACAAAATAAGTATAAGATGGCACTTTAAAAGTTACCGTTGTTTTTTATATTTTTTTCAGTTTTAAGTATTTTTTTGAAAAATAACTCTTCTGCCTAAATGGGGACAGAATAGACAACCCCTTTTATCCAAAGCTTTTTTGTATGTAGGAGTTCTTTTCGAAAAAAAAAAATTGTCCTTAGTGGCTTAAAATATTACCAGAAAAAACGGTTGGTGTGAAGAACATCCATTGAGTCGTTTAGGCTCTAACCGCGAGAACAGAAAGATACACAGATTTGCGAGCTTAAAGTAGAACATTCAGAAAATGGAAAAAACTATATGTATGATCCTTATAATAGCTTCATTATCACACATAAAAATCATTTTGTACTAAATTATGCAACACTAAGTTTTAAAGTTTTAAGATTTATTTTTATTTTTTATCGCATCTATATAGAATTGACTATTTTTAAAGGAGATCATTATTCTAAAGCCCAACTTCAAAACAGATTCACATCTCGACATCTGTTTAATAAATCCTGCCAAAATAAACTTTTAACACAAATCATCAAAGGACAGGAGTCAAATGCTTTCAAGTACGTAGGAAGATATAGTTTGCTTCCATCACTTAATGAATATTGCTGCGTCATCTTTAATTAACCGTTCTTATTGAAGGACCTTTTATACTCTATAACCCCAGCATTAGCCACTTGAAATGAACAAACACTTTCTAAACATCAAACCGTAAATATCAATTTGGCCGAAGAAGAAGAGCTTCCAGACTAATGGACTATTCATAGGAAATAATCCTGAATCGCCTGGATGTTGTCCAGTCATCGTGATGATGTAGATGTCGGTCGTTGAGAAGTTTCAACTACATTATCCTCGAATAATTACCGTTATCGTTGTGGCTTCTTAACATTCTCAATTCACCGGTTAATTCCCACGAGATATGGTAAGTATGGATATGGATGGTATGGTATATCGGCCACTGCAACCTTCTTACATTGCCGCCGCCGACGACGACAACAACGCATCCGTATAGGTATTATATATAATGATATCCTTGTCCGGAATATTATTTTTGACATTTCAACAAGAAAAAAGAGAATCATTGTAAGAAAGGGGGCGTTTTGGGGGATGAAATTCAACACTGCACTATAGCCATACCTCTCCGACCCCTCCATTGTTATCCATTTGAAGAAGACAAGGATAGGATACTCATCTACGTTGTTATTATTTGTTATGCGAAGATGGCTGAAGTTGCTGCACACACAAGGAGCATCATACTTTACCGAGACAAAGTTACGATTTCTGTGGCTTGTTGGTCTGTGAAAGCATCCTCTTCAACAAGAAACACGAGTGGTGGAATGGGCCTAACTGTAATATGAGATTATGACTTAATGATTATTGATGCCCACGCAAACCGCACCAACATCATCAGCACGAGATGGCAATGGCACAGCTTGAAGGAGCATCTTTATACGATGACGATTACGTTGAATGGTGAGTTATGAATAACACACAGACGGGGGGGGGGGGGGGGTGGTACAGGGGAGTGAGTCGATGATGGGGTTTATTTTGTAATTGCATTTGAAGCTTTCCCTACCTTTACTCTTACCCCTGTCCCTGGACGTGATGCTTCTGCCCGCCTAACCCTCAGCCTTATGCTTCCATCCACAATGACAATGATTACGAAAGATTTTATTTCGAATCATGTAATGAGAGTAACGTTGTTAAATTCAGTTTTATGACTTCGAGTTCAAGAAAGAGGGGGGGTGACTATGCCGACATCACAATGATATCCTTGAGGCCAAAAATAAATTTACTATCTCTGGGTGTTTATATGTAAGCAGAAGAGGGTATGGTGGGGTGGGTTGCCAGAGGCAGGATTTGTTTGTTGTATAGGTCTATGGGAGATAACAAATTTTTGGGAAATCGTTACAGTTGTTTCATTGCTAGGAAAATCCCTTAATTAGAACAGCCGAGGGATTAAGTGCAAAGCTCAAGTCAACTTTTTTTTCGGCATCTATGTTCTCTTGTTAAGTATACATCTCTGCGTTTCTGTGTTTTTCTGCTCCAGGATAATTAATGCTGAAGTGGAATATCGTAAATGCCTAACATTTGTATTGTCTTCTAGATTTTCTTCTAAGTGTTTTTTTTGTAAGAGTATTTGTGAGGGTGTGTTTGTATCTATGTATGTTGCATGTGTGGGGAATTATGCCAAAAATTTAGCTGGCAAATTGCCTTATTCACATAAAGAGTTTTTCGTTGGTTGGGTTTTCGGAGATAAGCCTAATCCCTTTTTAGTTAGTATATATTGCTAAGGAATTCAGATAACTTGAGCTTGAAATACAAAAAAAAAGGAAAAACCTTATTTTATATATAAGAAAATCCTTGAATATAATTTTTTGCAGTTAGTGTAATTTTATTTATTTAGCGTGGTTTTGCATTTTCATATAGACAAATAGACACAATGAAGATAATTACAAAGAGCAGCATACGCTTTGTATGTGTAATTGTATTATACAGCAAGATTTTTTGCGTTATAATCATAAAATTAAGAACACGCGAGTAAATCAATTTCAAAAGGATCAAATGGAAGTTGCGTAGGTCAGGAAAATATTTAACCTTCTCACTGATCAGAAATGCTTGAAAAAAGTGGAAGGCAACTCCAAAAAAGGAAAAATCTCCATTTTGCTAAAAATTTTAATTGATCATGAATGTTTGAATGAAATTGATGATTTTCTTGATCTTGAAAGCTCCCCATACCGTCCTTTATAAAATATATCACTCAACATAATAGTAGAGCATCTAAGAATCTAGAAGAAAACCTTCCATAAAAGATAATGCTTGTATAAATTAAATTGGTGTTCCTCAAGGAATTATATTAAGTCCAGTTTTGTTCGCTGTTTTTTCAAGCCACATACATAGATATTATGTGCTTTAGTACGTCATTTAATTAATTCAAATATTGATTTTGAGATGTGTTGACAAAATATTTGCTAATTTTTATTTCTGTTCAAGCACATCCTCTTCCCCCGTCAGAGGGTTAAAACCCCCCCCCCCAAAAAAAAAAAAATATTCGAACAAAAATCTTCTTTTTCATCAATTTCAATTCAATTTTTCTCCAAAATATTAGTAACAGCATTAGAAGTTTTGAAAGCGTGTTTTTCGTTAGTTTGTGAGGTTAGGTTACACCACTTAATTATATTGTTGCCCACTAAAATCTTTACGGCTTTTGAACTTATTAATCTTATGATCAAAAAAAAAATTGTAATCTTGCTTCAGGTTATATTCCTCTTTAAGAAATCGTAGGATAAAATTCATGAGTAATAGTGTAGGTAGTAGCCTGTAGCGTAATGGTAAGTGCGTTCGACTGTCACGATGGGGGTCTGGGTTCGCTTCCCAGCCTCGTCCACCTAAAAACTAAAAAGTTTTATTCAGGGCTACTGCCTCTTGCGAGATTTTAGAAAAATCCCGGGAATTCCAGATCGATACACACCACCTTTTTATCGATTTTAAAGTCGCGTATGATAGCGTGAAAAGGGACGAATTATACAGAGCCATGTCGAGTCTCGGCATCCCTGCCAAACTCGTCCGCTTGTGCAGGATGACGATGGAGAAATCTCGCTGCTCCGTCAAAATTGGTAAGAACACCACCGATTCCTTTGATGTTGAGAAAGGATTGAGGCAAGGCGACGCGTTATCATGCAACCTATTCAACATCGTTCTTGAAGCCATTGTACGCAACGCACATGTCAACACCAGCGGTACAATCTATCAAAAGTCCGTTCAATTGCTTGCATATGCGGATGACATAGACATTGTCGGCAGAACGAAGCGAGCTGTGGCAGGGGCATTTGCGAGCATTGAATCGGAGGCGGCTAGAATGGGATTGGCGGTTAATGAGGACAAGACGAAGTATATGCTGTCATCGAGAGAGGAATCTCAACATCGTCGACTCGGGCAAAATATCACGATGGACAGATATAACTTCGAAGTTGTCAAGGACTTTGTCTACCTGGGCTCCACTATTACATCGCAGAATGACATCAGTGCAGAGATCAAGCGAAGAATTACTCTTGCCAACCGCTGTTTCTTCGGTCTAAGAAGGCATTTAAGTAGTAAGGCCCTCTCTCAGAGAACCAAGGAGACTTTATACAAAACCCTAATCATCCCGGTCCTGCTTTATGGGTCAGAAGCATGGACACTGAAGGATTCGGATAAAAATCTGCTAGGGTGCTTTGAGAGGAAGATTCTTCGTGTGATTTTCGGTCCGGTGTGTATCGAAGGAGTATGGAGGAGAAGATTCAACGACGAGCTATACGGGCTATACAGCGACGTTGACCTGGTCAAAAAGCTGAAAATACAGCGGCTGAGATGGCTGGGGCACGTGGAGCGTATGGTCAGCAACGCACCTGCCCGACGAGTCTTCGAATCCAACCCCGATGGGGTACGCAGCAGAGGAAGAACCCGTAACAGGTGGCGCAATCAAATGAGTGACGACATCAAAGCACTCGGTGTGCGCAACTGGAAGCGGCTAGCTAGGGACAGAGCTGGCTGGAGGGGCTTGTTAGTTGAGGCCGAAGCCCATCCTGGGCTGTGAGCGCCATCAAAAGTAAAGTAAGTACTATGCAGACCCACAGAAAAGGTCTTGAACCCAATATTCATATCAAGGCCGCTCAGCTCTTTAATTTAATACTATTTTGAAGTTCCTACCCTTGGTACCTCGGCTTTAAAAGAAATGCATTTTCAATGCAGCATAACGTATAGAAAGGCCCCAAACTCGACATGCCAGACTTTCATATTTGCATTTGAATAGTAAGGACCTACCTCTTAATACAAATGGAATTTTTTCTATCGATTACACTCAAAAATTTGCTGTGGACTCTCGGACTATTTATGCAAGTTATTTGCGTTTGTTTACGAAAATCTAGATGGAATTGGAAGTGTAGCAAGCAATTTGGACAACGCGATGTCTTTTTAATATTTTGATTTTCTACTCATGGAAGGTTCAAGTATAGGTCTTCTAATGACATGAATTAGCCCTTAATATCAAGAAAGTTAACGAATGATTGATTTTAACTTAACTTTCTTAATCAAACCTAATTTTATCTTAAATAATGCAGTAAATATGCTGTTTTTTTTTTTTTTTGAAAAATGTTGCTTGAAAATATCAGATTTCATACAAACTTTGTTAGCATCTTCTTTAAGGATTTCAAAAAATGAAATTTAGCAATATTAAATGATTGCATGCGTCATTTTATCCCCCCTTCCACCTCCCACCACCTCAAAAATTGAAATGGTCATTTGAATGCACAATTGTTTAAAAACTTATAATATTTCTATGAATGATATCTAAGCCAGGCAGTGTTTTAAGTGGTTGTTGTTATGTTTTTTGGTAGTTGATATTTGGAATTGGAAGCTCTAAATTACGTTTCTGGTAGTTGTTATTTTGCACTACGCCTTTTCTTCGATCAATTCAATACAAAGTATTGGAATGAATGTCAAATAATATGAAGGTTCGAATATTTGCTCTATTTTTATTTCGTTTAATTTATTCACATTTGTTACGATTAAGTAATGAAAAGCTGTTCAACTTTTATCTGATCTAAGATTTTAAACGGATACTTTAAACCTAAACTTAATCGCAGAGAATTCTTTTTTATTTAAAAATTATTTGTTGGAAGTTGGTAGCTCTGATTTTTTCTTAAAAAAGTTCCTGATCTAAACGTTTAAGATTTCATTTTAATATTTCTAATATTTCTCAGATATCGTAACTAAACATAACATAAAATAAATTAAAGCTTTAATTGACTCCGTTGCCCTAATACACAAAATTCCAGATCGAAATTTAAAAATTTTGAAATATTGCTATATTATAAGACTATAATATATCAGCATCAGCATGTCTGGGGAGAGATACAAATATGAAACTTACAAAGTATAGCTTCAAATTCAGGTCTGAAGCATATGCAACACCCATTTATTTTATTCTTTAACCTAGCGCTACCTCCCCCCCCCCATCATTCTCATCTTACACATTTTCTTAATCAAACCTAATTGAAAAGAACTTGTATTGTTCAGAGGGTTAAAAAGTGAAAAGACACGACTATACAATACATGTTGTACACTCGGGCGTATACGCACTTTTTTTTATTTTACTGACTTTTAAATAACTTTTTGTCTATTTGAATCCGGTGAGTTTTTATTTATTTTAACATTGACATTTTATATTGAAGTGAGTGAGTGTAAATTTAAATACTAGTCTCTGAAATTATTCAGATGGATTTCAACATTTAGTGCAGAAAAATTAAATAAAAAAATGTCCTTACTTCGAAAAAATTTCGACAAAGCTGATTTTCGGTGGAGAACCTTCATTTTTACGTCTTAAACACTTGAAGAGTACCCTAAGTTGGGAGTGGTGCAACATTTTATGTGGGGGGTGGGAAAGAGGATAGAGTTCATTTCTTTCCAAATTACTCGAAAGCTATAGGTTTTTTGAAAAAAAATTTAGGTATACATTGTAGTTCATGTAGTTTTACACAAAAAATCTTTTTTTTCGACAATTGATAGATTTGTAGAAAAACTGTCGAAAACATTGGTATGAAGTCCATTTAGTAAACAACAAAAAAAAAATAGGGTTTATGTTTGTAAAAATATTTTAAATTAAATATAGTAATAAATTACTTTTTTGGCACTGTATGAGTTTTTTTATAGATAGATAATAGAAACTGAATAACTTCTTATTCTCATACAAATATAGCTTTATTTAAAACTTACGTTTTCGAGAATATCTTCTCATCTTCAGGTTTTTAAGCAAATTGAAAAATTTGTTTACATATATATAAATCAAAAATTGATGTGATGAAAAAATTTTACATATAGATACATATACAAATAATTTTCAATTTAAAGATTTAAAGTAATTTTATATAATAATTACGAACGATTAGCTTTCATAATTATTAGCTAAAATCTCTATTGCTTCCAGTAAAACTATGAGAACATCTTTTATTTGTCGTCGCAACTTTCAATTTTCTCAAGAACTAAGAGACATAGAACCATGTAGTTTTCAGTTTTCAATTAAGAATTATAAGGGGTAGTGAATTATAAAAGCCAATTCAGCATGTTGTTTCCCAATAAAAAAAAATAAAAAACTAAATTTTCAATTCTTTGTTTTTTTAATTTAGAGTTTTAAAGTTATTTCTACAAAAACTATGGATATCAATAACTTGATTTAAAAATAAAATGAAACAACGGAGTTCTGGCTTTCAAAAAAGGTAAATTTTTTTGTTGTAAGAGTTGCCGTTGTTTTTTAATATTATTTTTAAAAAATGCCCCTCCTCTCTAAGCGGCGGGAGAAAGAACCCCCTTTTATGGCAAAAAATGTTGTATTGTGCTCCTTTAAACAAAACATCATCAGTTTTTGGCGTCATATGAAAACAACTCTTGCTAATTTAATTTTGACTGATTTAGTATTCATTAACTTTCTCGTATAGTTTCGGATAAATAGAAAACAAAGGAAATTATAACTCCACTCTCACCCACATGACATAATGAAATAACAGTGAATGAATGTGTATTTACCATTTTTGTGTTTTCCAAGTACATTGGTCAGAAAACATTCAATATCTACGACAACAACAGTTTTTTCAGTTTTGTTGACTTTTCAACCACCCGCATCTCCATTATAATTGACCCTAGCAAAAATATGAACAAAACTTTTTTTACAATTTATTTTTCTGTAATTTTTTAGTATAGACTTTCTCGCTAACATGCTAGGTTGTGAAAATATTTACGAAAATCTAAAAAGGGGTACCTTTAACCCCCCCCCACCTGAGTTACGCTCGCGGCCCTGGGTTGGGGACTTTGGGTATGTTATACCTGGGGGTATCCCCTACCATATAAAAAAATAATCCAGAGAGCAATATTTTTTGCAAGCAAAATTCATTCGTTGACTGTACTACATATATTATTTATCTATAAAAATATTATCTAAAGTGGTCTTTAAAGTGATACGGGGAAGGAAAACCAAATTAATTTCTTTTATATAGTTTAATAACTCGCGAGAAGTTTATTTTTTTTCCAAAATGATCCAAGAACAACTTTCAGACAGTATACATTTATCTACAAATGACATTTAAACTTTGGACCACTATAACTTTAAAACGAATTGGCGTACAGAAATCGTTGATATGTCATTTTCATTTTGTGTTCAGACTGACTGAACACTGTCATATCTGGGCGAAACACATTTATTTCTGGAGTTGAGGTCATTTGTAATTTTTAATTGAATTATTTTGTAATAACTATTTTTATTAAGTATTAATATTTTATTTTTAAAAATGTTCAAAAGTTTTTTTATGTAGGTACCTACATACATATACAAAATACTTTTTTTTTTAAGAAAACCGTTTTACATTTTTTTTTAATTTTTTTATATCAAACAAATCGGATGGCACTTTTTTTTGAGCTTAGCCTTTTTTAGCTATTAAAATAAGAAATTCTTAGTATGTTTTAGTACCTTATATGTAATCTATATTTTAATTGGTTTCTTAAACTTTTTTTTAATAAAACCATAATGTTATGGAACTAACACATAATAAATTGTCAATTCCAAGCTACGTTAAAGTTGTTAGCTATACGAGAGCAAGTTTGTGCGATCCAGTCGTGATGTCCATTTTGTTCAAAAGAACCGATTGTTTTCGAGTTGTTTAGCGAAACTGAAAATCATAGGAACTTAATTTAATTTACCTACATATGTTTATTATGTATTTGTATATTGATTTCGGTTAAAGTCTGTTTAATAAGTCAGTAGTAGACATGTAGGTTGTTTAGTTATCTATATTTGTACATTTGTATTTATGTATGTTTATTAGGGGCCAGTTATAGCGATTAGTAAAAACCATCATTAAAAATTTTCTTTTGCATAATTTCATGTGTTATAAAAAGATTTGAAACATAAAAATGGTAAAAATCGATGGCAAATCAATTAAAATATTTTTTTCTGGCAAAAAATAATCCCAAGGAAGAATAATTTTTATAAAAAAAGCATTTATTTATTTTACTGATGGAAATTCGTTTTACTGAACAGCTGATTGCCAATTCACAGAAAATGGAACATTTCGTTTCAGTTTCCTGTGTTCTATTTTTTTACTGTTCCACTCTACCAGTAAAAAAATTACTGAAGCAATTTACATCATTAAAAATAATAAAAGGTTTTTGCTGGAGGTTTGACATTTAATTACCGATAGAATTTTAATGATTGCTATAACCGGCTGTACGTAAAAAATTCCAGTTTTCAACTGTTTCAATTTTTACTGATGGTTTTTACTGATCAGCTATAACTGGCCCCTTACTCATAGGTACTTTTATGACTAGAGAAACATATTGTAAATATCTAAGATCAAAGTGGACAAAGTGGCAACCACAACACTTTGCTCCACAGGCAAAAAATATTAATTAAAGATCCAAGTTGCGAAAAATTAATGTCTCATGAGAAACATGATGTGATCCTTAGTGATCCTGTGGTGGAAGAACATTCAATCTGCGAAAAAGAAAATGTTGTGATCCTAAATAAGTCAATGATGGTAAATGATCCACCAATATATACAGAATTATGTTCTTCTAAAGAAAAACTGGATGTGATCCTTAGTGTTTGAACAGTGCTAGATGATCCTCTTATTTTCAAGGAAGTTTGTTCGTCTAAAAAAGAACTGGATATGATCCTTAGTGATCCAACGGTGGTAGACGATCAACCAGTATGTAAAGAATTATGTTCTTCTTAACTGGATGTGATCCTTAGTGTTCGAACAGTGCTAGATCATCCTCTAATTCGCAAGGAACTTTTTTTTCTTTTAAAGAAAAACTTGATGTGATCCTAAGTGGTCAAACGATGGTAGATAATCCACCAATTAATAAAGAAGAACATAATAGAATCCTGAGTAGTTCAGTGACGAAGAAAATGTTGCCTTGTTACAATAAGAGATGTACTAATTTAGAACAACCTCATGGAATCCTGAGTGATCCAAACAATTTAAAGCCATTTTCAAGTCGTAACGTATCTTCAAGTTTTAAAGAATGCTTATGTAAGCAAGTAACAAAAATGGGTGATCGGTACAAAGAAATAAATTTTAAAACATATTTAAATAAAATAATTTTCTTTTCAGATTTGGAAATGCTTCTGGGTCGGCTTGAGATTTGCTCAGTCACGTATTGGGAAAACCTTTCAAACAAAGTCAGTAGTTTGCATATTGACAGTAACACAGAAGTTACAATATCAAATAAATTTTCAAAAATTAATAATTTATCCGGGAAAAATAACACCTTGTTGTTCATTATTTTTTTAATACAATTTTTCAAAAGAAAAAACGGATTTTCTGTGTCCTCGGAAAGGGGCAGGGAATCAAAAGCAATCTTTTGCATAATTGGCCTTTATCGTATACTAGACGTAAGGACAAGCAATGGAATTTCACAAGCGCGATATACATTGTGTGTCCTATAGTAGTATAATATTTAAATACTATGATATACATATATTAAATATAAATATATATACTGTAAATGTGTATTCTAGGTATATGGTAACGATTAACTAAAGTTAAGAAACGAAAATATTTTCTACGAAACAAATAATTCAAATCTTATTAAAAATTGAATTTATTAAATTAATGTAATTTCATTTTATTAAAAAAAATTGTTTTATGATTAAATAATAAAAAGATTATAAAGAAAAAATTGTAATTCCAATTAATGTTTCAAAACTTAAAACTGAAAATGTATTAGCATATCAAAAACGTATTTTTATTGATGTTCATTTTACTTCTTTTGCTTTCTATTATAAATTATTTTATATGTATAAATAATTTTATGTACGAGTATGGCTGGACCAAACTGGAGTTGTCTACGAGGACTAAAGAGTTGGCAGATAACGAAGCTGCAATGGTCGCTGACGACGAGCCTTCATATTTGAAGGCATTGTTCAACATTATCCAAAGATGATGAATATGATAATGAAAATGATATGAGTGATAATACCCTTGATAATATTGATGGTAACATCAAGAGAAACTGGTCTAATGGAAGTGGTCAGTTGATCGATCTATCTATCGTTAACAGACAGCAATGAAGTTTCAACTTTTCCAGTTGAGACTCCAAATTGAGCAACCGTGATATTCTGCATGACGTAGTAGTTCGACTTCTTGAATATTAATCACTGGAGTCTTCAAACCACCGATGTCAATGAATACAAAAAATTGGTATTACTCGTACAACACAAAAAGGCTTTCAGGAAGGGAAGTAACGTACATTTAGTGAGGACTGTTGGTTCGATTTGATTCCTGTAACCATCATCATCTTGAATCAGCCAAGTTAATCTTGCTATCCTTATCTTGTAAACCTAAATGTGAATGCTGGAAAGGAAGAGAACTATGACATGAATGTAGTCTAGTCATCTCGTGTCTACTACCAAATCTACATTCCAAGATATTGAAGAGGTTTCCTTGTCCCTTCGAGAATTCGAAGGTTCTCCATTGAAATCAGCATGCGATCGCAGCACCTCAAGACAGTGTTTGAAATCACCACTAAGAAGTAATTATCAAGAGCAATTATTCTGCCAAATCCAACAACAGATGTTTCTACAGGACGGCATTACCCTTTCAACATTTGAATTGACACATTTGCAATGATGTCAATGGCGGGAGTATGTTTAGTTATCTATATTTGTATATTTGTATTTATGTATGTATATTACTCATAGGTACTTTTAAATATCTAAGATCAAAGTGGACGGCGACGCTGTGTAGCGTCGATCACTTTTCATAGAAACAGTAAATGATCTCGCAGATTGTGTTTATGACACACATCTGCGAGCATTATGTTTTATGAGCAAGGGATGCGTCGCATCGTTATTATCCACCTTGAAACCTTGTTAATGTTAGTTTAAGATAATAACAAACTAGAGATAAGATCACATAAGAAAATGTAAATACATATATGTAATCTAGGTGTAAGAAATAATTGTAATCTAGATATAGTTTATTGGAATAAATCAGTTCAGTTTTAGACTTTAAAGTGTACGGGTGTTTTGTTTTCTTGTGAGTTCGTTTGAAAGAGTGTTCAGATTTTCATAGGTACTATGTTGTTTAAAGCTATAGCTTGTTGGTATAGTAGTGTATACAAAAAATTATAGCACACAACAAAGTGACGGAAGTGCATGTGATGTGCCTGGCATATGTGTATTGTACCTACAGCATCATAACACCAACCCAACACGCTGCGCTAAATAAAAACTTCAAAGAAACGACTTGAACGTGCTCCAGTCCTCCAAAAGTCCCTATCACATCGAAAGAAACAAATCTTTCAAACGTTGAGCATCAAAACAAAATAAAAACCAAAGAAATCTCTCAAGGATGTGCACTTTCTTCTCAGAGTTATGTATTACCTTCTAGCGTTCTGTGTATTCCTTATGCTATTTTTTTTGTTTTGTTTTTTTTTTTTCAAATAAAAAATCTAAGCCATTTTCTAAGGAATACTTTTCACTGCTTCGCCGGGACATGCCACCCATTGCATTGCATTGCCATATCGGAGCCGAGAAGTGTTTGTTGTAGGAGTAGGTAGGTACACATCCTTAATTTACTTTTCTGTTTATAACATTCAAACAGAGGTGCGCGCACCGCATTGACTATATCTAGATGGATACGATGGAAATATTCAAGAGCTAGTATAGAGGTTGCCGCATGTAAAGTAAATGGTAGTATTCCAGATACGTACGCCTTAAGGTATGCAATAATTTTCACTCGTAAAACCCAAAGCCCAATAAAAATTTGCAAGATTTTTTTTAAGACTTGGAACTCTATGTTTGTCTCTATACATATATCTACTATTGGACACGCGTTTGCCAGTAGATATACAAGGCAGGATATGGTCTGGGTCGATTTTAGCATTCAAATCACGTCTTTTTGCTGCTCAAAAGGTATCCTTAGTATCCTACAATATATCTTTACGCCCTTTCTATCTCTTTTTCATAAGAGCGCCAAGAAGTTTTATGTATTTTGCTTCTTCCTGGTACTGCAAAACTTGTGGTGGATGTACCGCAGTATAGCGGTGCACCGTAAACCTCTCCAGAGGCACCATCACAATCCTAAATCGTCCCCCATATCCAGAAAGAGGCACCTCCTCTTCCCTACCATAACTACCTAGACCTACATAATTCATCCATCATGTTTCACTTTGAATTCGAAACGTTATTCATGTTTTGTTTGTTTAAAAGATGTTCGGATGGTCGGGAATTCCGATGATGGGGGATGCCTTTAATCATTTGGGAATTTTATTTACCACAAAAATGCCAAATCCCTCTGTCTATGGATTGTACTATACCTATAGCAATGAAGTTCATGGTGCGCATCAGGCATCAGGGCTTGTCTTAAAAAAGAGTTTAGAGTTGAATTTTAGTGAAAACGAAGCTGATATAAATGATATAATGATTTTGTTATTTTTTTTTTGTTTTATGATTTGAGCTATTTTAGGTTATACCTACGAATTTGTGGTGGTGAAATTTTCAAATCAAATGTATACACTACACTTTTTGGTTGAGTTGTCTTTGAAGAAAATAAATATAAAAAATGTATATGATTTAGCCGAGTTCTTGTGGTTAGGCCAATATTATTTATTATTTTTTTATTTATTTATTTTTATTTATTATTTATTTTTTTAATGATATTTTTAGATCATTAATTTTAACTGATACCCATCTAGATATAAATAAAAAATTATAATTATTGTAGGTACATAAAAGGGTTATTAATAGTTCATTAAACATTTATAATTCAATAACAATTTAATTATCCATCACTCCATTTTAAATGTGTAGTAAAAAAATCATATTCAACATTTTTAAAATGCAATGAAAAAAAAATGTATTTATGTTTTTAAAATTTATACCTAATCTAACTTGTGCGTTACCTTGATAGCGAGTAAAATAGTTATTAGAGTCGGATACTATTTTATTTTAAATTGTTTGGAAACTTATTTTAATCTTCTTCATATAAAAATGCTGTTCGTTTGTCTCGCTAAAACTCGAGAATGGCTGCACCGATTTGGCTAATTTTGACTTTGAAATACTTGTGGAAGTTCAGGGAAGGTTTAAACGGTAAGAAACATAAACTAAACACGGCCGATCTCTTTGGTATGTTTTGTTGGTATACAAAAAACTTCTGTCTCAGAAATAAAAAAAAACGTAAAAGTGTAAAAGTGTCAGTTGATTGTCGAAAAAATAAAATAAATAAAAGACAATCTCTAATGAATTTTATTATAAAGCATCGTGTGTATGGCCAAGTCCCCTGTTAGATGTACTCTCTTGAGTGGCAAAAGCGTGGTCTACCTCATGCGCATATATTATCCAAAATGCAGTAGTGACTAAACACATAATACATGGACCTTGCGGAGTTTTCAACAACAACTCACCCTGTATGGTCGACGGCAAGTGCTCCAAGCGATACCCGAGAGACCTGAATGCTGAAACCATCAATGGAAATGACGGTTACCCATTGTATCATCGGCGATCAGTTGCGGACAGTGGGCGATCGGTAGTTGTGAAGGTAAACCGACAAGATTTCGAAGTAGACAATCGTTGGATTTATCGATACTCGACAATATTGTCCAAAGCTTTTGAAGCTCACATCAATGTGGAATATTGTAACTCCGTCCAATTGATAAAGTACATATGTAAATATGTTAACAAAGGTAGCGACATAGCCATCTTTGCTTTAACTAATGCAAATGATGAAGTATCTCAGTATCAGATACCCATCTGATACTATGTAAGCAGCAACAAAGCTATTTGTCGCATATTTTCATTTGCGACCCACAAAAGGCACCCTATACAGTATAGATAGTCCATTTGGCAGTTCATCTAGAAAACGGACAACGAGTGTATTTCAATCAAGAGAACGCGGCAGATAGAGCGGCACGTCCACCATCGACCACATTAAAAAGTCTCTTCTCAATTTGTCAAACAGATGTTTTCGCTCGCACTTTGCTGTATATTGATGTCAAAATTTGATACCTACACTTCAAATTACTACAGAAATTTACAATGAGAAATTGAATAGATAGAATTTATGTGTTTATTGATGGAAAATAAAGTATTGTCGTGTTTGGGCTTGACAGGACCCAATCGTCCTATGGGCGATGCATTTAACCACGAATTGCAAAGAGAACAACAATACGATACTGAAGTATTGGCCGAAACAATTCGTTCAAATGTTCCTCAATTGAATGAACAACAAAGAATTGCGTACGATACTTTTATGGAAGCTGTGAACAGTGAATCTAGTGGAATTTACTTCCTTGAAGGTCCGGGGGGTACTGGAAAAACGTTCCTAATTTCAATGCTGTTGGCAAAAATCAGATCGCAAAATGAAGTAGCCCTAGCGTTGGCGTCATCTGGAACATTGTTAGAAGGTGGACGGCATGTTCATTCTGCCTTTAAATAACCACTAAACATTCAAAACAACGAAGCGCCAGTTTGCAAAATCGCCAAAAACAACGCAATGGCGAAGTTTCTGCAGATATGCAAATTGATCTTTTGGGACACACTTTGGGACACACTGGACAGAACTGAACTTGAAAAGATCTTCGTGACAACTGAAACATTTTTGTTGAAGCCATGATTCTGTTGCCAGGTGATTTTCGTCAGACTCTTCCAATTATACCCAATCAACTGTTGCTGACGAACTAAACGCATGCTTATAATTATCAAATTTGTGGCGGCATGTAAGGACACTCCAATTAACAACTAAAATGCGAGTGTTTTTGCAACTAATCAAACTGCGATTATGTTTACGAAGCAGTTATTAGATATTGGAAATGGTAAGGTCGCAGTTGACAACTCGGCTGGATTAATTACACTACACACGGATTTTTGTCACTTCACTGACTCAAAAGAGGAGCTTATTCAATGTGTTTTTACGGACATTAAACAACAGTTCAGAAACCATAATTGGCTGAGCGAACGAGTTATGTTAGCGGCCAAAAACAAAGATGCCGATGATCTCAATGCGACCATTCAGAATTTTCTTCCAGGAGATTTGTGTTCTTACAAATCAGTTGACACAGTTACAAACGATAACGTTGTCAACTATCCCACGGAGTCTTTAAATTCGCTGGATTTGCTTGGACTAACACCTCACAATTTACAATTAAAAGTAGGATCAGTTGTGATTATGCTGCGTAACATTAAACAACCTCGACTCTCCAATGGAACGGGACTGGCTGTGAAAATGCGGATGAATAACGTCATCGAGGCCAACATCATCAAGGGAAAATACAAAGGAGAAGATGTTATGACCCCGCGTATACTGATGATTCCAACGGATTTGCCATTCGATTTTAAGCGTCTACAAAAAAGTTAAATAAGAAATAACGAAGGTATTGTAAGTGTGTTTACATTTTTTAACGGTCGATAAAATTGATCGAATATGTGATCGAAAATATAGAACGATCGTAAATCTTCGTATCACATAATATTTGTGTAAAATATTGTCAAAACTTAATACAAAATTTATATTTACATTAAATGCAAGACAGTTATCCTTTTAATCAATTTAAAGCTTTCTGATGTACTAATTTTTCTTATTTGCTCGTGCGTAAAGATATAAAGATGATGGTTTTCCGACTCGCGAACACGCGACGTATAATTGGCCATGCGCAAAACAGGGAAACTCCAAGTTGATTCCGCAAACTTTCAACGTTTGGCCTTGTGATTTTTTTTTAGGTCGTCGCAAAGGCCAGACGAACGGGAAATTGTAAACGCTTAACCCTTTCGGTACGGATGTGGTAAAAGACAAAGAACATTTATATGGAGTTGTACCACATCCGTACCGAAAACGTTAAAATCGAATGGCAAATCCGTTGGAATCATCGGTATACGCGGGGTCATAACATCTTCTGCTTTGTATTTTCCCTTGATGAAGTTAAATAAGAAATAATTTATTTGGCACAACAACGTTTGCCAGGTCAGCTAGTAAAAGGTATATAATTATCGCTCATTTGATACCTCAATTTTAAAGATCGAGAGTGGCATTTAAGTTGCCAGGGTCGCAAAAAAACTGGCAGGGTGGCAAAAAAATTGCCGGGTGGCGAAAAAACTGTTAGGGTGGCAAAATAAATTGCCAGTACATAAATTAGCATTATTATTATTAATTATCAGTATGAATTATTTTTAAAACTAAAACTGCTACTCCTTGTTGCGAAATAAAAATTTGACCTTAAGGCTGGCCTCACAGAAACTGAAAAAAACCTCTCAAACCTCTATGGTCAGCCATAGGAAATCTTTAATCAATGGTTAAAGTTTTTCAAGGTCACCAACTATTTTTGGCACCTCATTTATGAGACATTTGAAAAAAAAGTATACCATTCGAAAGGCCACCGACTCGTGATAAAAGGTCAGCTAGTTTCAGGAATTGGTCAGCCATAGATTTTTTTTTTTAAATAAATTTTTTTTTTTAATTCTCAAGGTCCAACCTATTTGTAGCACCTCAATTATCGGATATGGGATAGATAAAAGCTCATTTAGTTGGCGTAATTTTTTTTATAAATTTTAAAATACTATTTTTCAAGGTCATATAAGACTTTTAGCACCTCTTTTATGGGATTTTCGGTCATAGACTCTTACACTGTAACCTTGAAATAATCTTTAAAAATTCATTAAAAAAAAACTATGGTTGACCAATTATTCAAACTATTTGACCTTTTTATCACGAGTTGGTGGTTTTTCAAATGAAACAATTTTGTTTGCCAATTGCCAAAAATGTGGTGCAAAAAGTCTTATACAACCTTAAAAAAGACTTTAAAAATTCATTAAAAAAAAAAATATGGCTGACGAGTTACTGAAATTAGTTGACGTTTTATGTAGATTTGGCTAAATTAAAATTGGTGTGGGTTTTTTCGAATATCCCATAAATGAGGTGCTAAAAATAGTTTTGACCTTGAACAAAATATTAAAAATTCATGAAAAAAACCTATGGCTGACGAATTATTACTAAAGATAGCTGAACTTTTTTCATGAGGTGGCCTTTCAAATGGTATACTTTTTTTGCGAGTATCCCATAAATGAGGTGCCCGAAAATATTTGGTGATCTTGAAAAACTTTTTGTAGCGGTAGGGGAGATGTTCCAGGCGATATCCAAACTTAAGCCGTACAGGGCTGCTGGTGCGGATGGCTTACAAGCCGAACTATTCAGCGGGAGATGAATTGGCTAGGAGCATACACCAGCTCATCTGCAAAATTTGGTCGGATGAAAGTGTGCCCGATGAATGGAACCTCGGTATAGTGTGCCCCATCCATAAAAAGGGAGATGTTCTGAAATGTACCAACTACAGAGGAATTAGTCTCCTAAACGTCGCTTATAAAATCTTGTCGGCTACTCTGTGTGGCCGCTTAAAACCTTTTGTCAACGATCTGATCGGCCCCTATCAGTGTAGTTTTAGGCCAGGCAAGTCAACTGTCGATCAAATGTTCACACTCCGACAGATTTTAGAAAAATCCCAGATCGATACACACCACCTTTTTATAGATTTTAAAGTCGCGTCTCGGCATCCCTGCCAAACTCGTCCGCCTGTGCAGGATGACGATGGAGAAATCTCGCTGCTCCGTCAAAATTGGTAAGAACACCACCGATTCACTTGATGTTGAGAAATGATTGAGGCAAGGCGACGCGTTATCATGCAACCTATTCAACATCGTTCTTGAAGCCATTGTACGCAACGCACATGTCAACACCAGCGGAACAATCTATCAAAAGTCCGTTCAATTGCTTGCGTATGCGAATGACATAGACATTGTCGGCAGAACGAAGCGAGCTGTGGCAGGGGTATTTTCGAGCATTGAATCGGAGGCGGCTAAAATGGGATTGGCGGTTAATGAGAACAAGATGAAGTATATGCTGTCATCGAGAGAGTAATCTCAACATCGTCGAGTCGGGCAAAATATCACGATGGACAGATATAACTTCGATGTTGTCAAGGACTTTGTCTACCTGGGCTCCACTATTACATCGCAGAATGACATCAGTGCAGAGATCAAGCGAAGAATTACTCTTGCCAACCGCTGTTTCTTCGATCTAAAAAGGCATGTAAGTAGTAAGGCCCTCTCTCTGAGAAGCAAGGAGACTTTATACAAGACCCTAAACATCCCGGTCCTGCTTTATGGGTCAGAAGCATGGACACTGAAAGATTCGGATACAAATCTGCTAGGGTGCTTTTAGAGGAAGATTCTTGTGATTTTCGGTCTGGTATGTATGGAAGGAGTATGGAGGAGCAGATTCAACGACGAGCTATACGGGCTATACAGCGACGTTGACCTGGTCAAAAAGCTGAAAAACAGCGGCTGAGATGGCTGGGGCACGTGGAGCGTATGGACAGCAACGCACCTGCCCGACGAGTCTTTGAATCCAACCCCGATGGGGTACGCAGCAGAGGAAGAACCCGTAACAGGTGGTGCAAACAAGTGGATGACGACATCAGAGCACTCGGTGTGCGTAACTGGAAGTGGCTAGCTAGGGACAGAGCTGGCTGGAGGGGCTTGTTAGTTGAGGCCGAAGCTCATCCTGGGCTGTGAGCGCCATCAAAAGTAAGTAAAGTAAGTAAGAAAAACTTTAACCATTGATTAAAAATTTCCTATTGCTGACCAATTTCTGAAACTAGTTGACCTTTTTTGACCATTTATTGACTTTTTAGGTGGCATATTTTTTGCGAATATCCCATGAAGTGCTAAAGGTTCAGAGCCTTTTTCGTCTGGTTGACAAATTACACCAAAGATATCTCGAAAATTTGGGCTCAATTGGTTGAGAGAGTATAACATACTTACAAACATACAAACATCTATTTTCTTATATAAGATAATAGGAGCAAAATTTGGAAAGACAATTTTAAGTTACCACAAAATGCAGACAAAACGCTTATATCGAAAAATGTCATCATTTCGTTTTTAAGAAATCGAAATGTAACACAAAAATGTTTAAAAAGTCAAAAAATTCAACAAAATTGATAAGTATGGAATATAATTTTTTTTCTGAGAAGATTCACGAATACATCGAAAATAAATGAAGAGAGGTTCTATGGGAAGTACCTACTGTTAATAAAAATGCAAACTAAATTTCTTCTTTTCATAAAATTAGACTGCGATAATTAAAGAATATATCCATTATTTTTTTGTGAGCCGTTTGCGAGAAAGAAATAAGGTTTTTCTTATTGTTTTTTCAACATTTTTATTGCAGATATCGTTATGTTTAGCTTTAGAATCATGATATTTTTAAGCATTCTATTAAATGTTAAGAAGTCATTTTTACCAAGTTTGAAAAAAATTGACTACGTCACTCATGTCGTTTGAAATAATGAGTTTTCAAAATAAAAAAATAAAATAGTTATTCAAAAGTTTTGGGTTTTTTCATAAAAAGAAATTAAAATAATCTACTCAACCGCTTTCGAGAAAATCAAAAACCAAAAAAGCTGTTCTATTAAAGAAGAATGCACTGATAATAATATCCATTTTTTGAAAAAAATGAAACCAATAAGTTGCCGTTCCGTATATTACTTAACCAAATTTTGTTAATGAAAACCGATATAAGGGTTTTTAAGCACAAATAAAAAAAAAAAAAAAATTAGAAAATTCAGAAACAGGTACAGAATTGCGAGACCATCTTTTTGTTGTATTCCCTATCACCGTAGTAGCATGTTGGATGCAAAATTCGGGTTAAATTTTAAGAAACCATAACTTGTCATATTTGTATACCTATGTACGAATGTTATATACATATATCGAAAGTAAAAATGAATTCCGTAAAATTGTCAGTAGTAGGGATTAGCGGGTTCTAAATTAGCCTCCAGGCTCAGATGAGGGCTTGCTAAGGGCTCATCTTGTTGAGGACTCGTTTTGCTGAGGGCTCTGAGGGTCATTGCCGACTGATATGGGGCTCATAGGGTTGGCGGCGCAGTGAATAAGTGTCTCAGCAAATAGCTAGACAGCGACTTGGTGGCTTGATGATTTGGCTGCTCAGTGAATAGCTGCCCAGCGACTTGGTGTATGGATAATTTGGCGACTCATACAAAAATGTATGTTAAAAAACCTCAAGTTAATTACGTCCATGTTATAAACCCCAAAATTTACTTTTAAAACACAAACTGTACGTAAAAAAAAACACAAAATCACGATAAAAACCCAACATTTACGTTAAAAACCAAAAAAACACGTTAAAAAGCTAAAATTTTCGTTAAAACACAAAAATTACGATTATAACCCAAAATTTACGTAAAAATCCAAATATCTCGTTGAAAACCCAAAAAAAACCGTGAATAACACGAAATGTACGTACAAAACCCAAAAATCACGTTAAAAAGACCAAATTTACGTACATTTTGGATTCTAAACGAAATTTTTGTGTGTTTCACCGTAAATTTCGGGGTTTAAACGTGATTTTTGAGTTTAAAACGTAAGTTTTGGAGGTTTTTAACGTACGAGTCGCCAAATTTCCCAGACACCAACTCGCTGAGCAGCCAAATCATCAAACCACCAAGTCACTGGGAAGCTATTCGCTGAAACACTTATTCACTGCGCCGCCAACCCTATGAGCCCCCAATCAGTCGCCAATGACCCTCATAGCCCTCAAAAAGATGAGCTTTCATCGAGCCCTCATGTGAACCCGCTAATCCCAACTACTATTGTCAAATAAAATATTATTAGCACATTCTAGAAGGATCTGTGTGCATAATTATATTTAAACCATCCGACATTTAAATAACCTTAAATTAAGACTATTTCCTTAAAAAACCGTCAAAACCTTATTTCTCTGAAGTTGAAATGAAGTTTTGTTAAAATTGTTTCAATATATACTACAAGAAGTTTTGTCAAAATCTTAAAAGTCGTTTTCGCCAATTAAAAAATCGAAATTCCTAGCTAGTTTCACATAAGTAGGTATTTCTTTTTTCAAAAATATTAACTCTGTGAAACTCTCAAGGATACATGATTGTTCTAAGGTAGGTAGGATATTATGCTATATATGTACTACCTATATTCCTATGTATGTAATGTACCTTCTCAATTCCTAAAAAAAAGTCTCTATAAAAAAAAAATGAAACATGAAAAAAATATGAGGAAAAAAAGATAAAAACAAAAAAGAACCAACACAATCTGCAGATTGTCATCACTATTATGCGGCGGGTAACCTCCAACTCAATGCATATTGTATATAGGGGAATAGAGGAGCAAGAAAGGATATAAAATGAGTTCACAATTTGTACGGTATTCACACCATAATTTAACCGCTATTCATTCGAATTGAAAACCAAAACTGTGCCAAGCTATACAACACACATATATATATCTATACCTCTTGTGTGTGTGCACAATAATGTGTTGGAATATGATGGTTTTGGCTTTTGGATTGAGATTGAGAATGGAGGATGAGAAGCGCCGTCATCCTCATCCTCATCATCACCATCCTCATTCTCATCATCGTTCTGGCCTGGTGCAAGTGGGAATTAAGGTGTATTTTTTTTTTTATTATTTTTTTGTCAACGTCATACACAAAAATCTTGCCATCATCATTGCAAGAGTATGCGTTATTATATTGTCCTTGTGACACAAATTCTTATGTTTAAAAGCGAAACGAACTCTAAAGCTTCTTGCCTTTGGGGAATTGCCTTTGATTTCATTTGGAGATAAGAGATGAACATTTTTTCTAGAGATGAAAAAAAAAAAAAAATATATAATAATAATATCTGTGTGTGATGATGAAAGCAAAGCATCATCCCATCCTGATGCTGATGCTGAGTGTAGTTCAAGGACAATAATACTAGGTTATTCATATATAAATGCTGAATATGATGAGAGTCAACATTTAAATGCGGGAATGACAAGTGAGATTTCTTATAATAAGCAACATGTTAAGTGTAGGTAGGTATATGTATCTACTTAACTAATACCTACCTAGTTTTTATTTAATGAAAACAAAACCGAATTTTCTATGGAAATAATTTGAAAGCTTTGGATTTTTCCTTAATTGGATCAAGGATTTGACAAAAATCATAAACCCATAATCAAGCTTACAATGAAGGATTGAAGGTACCCACTTTAGAATTATATGATAATGTAATGTAGTTATCAGAGTTGGGAAAGAATGCAATAATTTTAGTATGGCAATCAATTGAATAAAAAGACTTATTTTTGAGTATTTTAACTTCACCCTAGTAGTTTAACTTCACAATAGAATTCACAGTCAATTTTGAAGTCTTTTATATTGCAATCATTTTAAGCAGTTAAAAGAATGCAATACTTAAGACCTATTGAATTCTTTGAAGTCTTTTATAAGTTTTTTGCATTGATTTCATTCTTGGAGTCTTTTGATTGCAATCAAAGTATTGCAGTCTTTTGACTACTTTGAAGTCATTTCCTCTTGGAGTATTTTTATTTCTTGGAGTTTTTTTCTGGTTTAATTTTTAAAAATACAAACAAAAAAGTCTTTAAAGTAGTTAAAAGACTGCAGTACTTTGATTCATCAAAAGACTGCAATGCAAAAGACTTATAAAAGACTTCAAAGAATTCAATAAGTCTTTAGTATTGCATTCTTTTAACTTCAAGTCTTTTAACTGCTTAAAATAAATGCAATATAAAAGACTTCAAAATTGACTGCGAATTAATCTTTGAAGTAAAAATACTTAGCAAAAGTTTTTAACTGCATTCGCAGGGATAAGTCAAATGACTGGGATTTCAAAGAATGAAATACAAAAGTATTGCATTCTTCCCAACTCTGGTAGGTATATCTACTAAGTGAAATTTAAAGAATTACAAACTTCATCAATATAGGAAGGCTATCCTACTTTAACTTATACGATCCGATAAGTTTTAAGTTAACACAAAGTATGAGAATGAAGCTTGAAAAGAAAATTATATTTTAAATAAATATAGGCCTTGCGGATCCCTTCCCTTCATATACAATTCTAAATAAATATATAAATAAATCGGGTGGCACAACGGCTCATGAAGAACCAGGGCCTAGTGACTAACAACTCGCAACCATTCCTGTGTGCGCCTTTCGACAGGAATGGAAGGGACCTAAAATTTTATGCCGAATCCGAACGGCTAGACGAGAAGCACTTATTCGTGACAAGTGATACTCTTGGAGGATTTGTCAATTCCTCTCAAGAGGCAGTAGCCCTGAAAAAAACTTTTTAGTTTTTAGGTGGACAAGACTGGGAAGCGATCCCAGACCTCCAGCGTGACAGTCGAACACACTAACCATTACGCTACGGTCTACTTCTAAATAAAAGAAATAAATAATTAAAAAATTAAATAAAAGGAGGCTGATCCACAATAAAAGCACAAACACAGATTTTTTGGTACGTAAATGTAAAAATAAGTAAACATTTATACCTACCCTACATATGTAAAAGAAGAAATACATAAGCAAAGTTTTGAGCCAAGGTTGAACCTAGGAAGTTTGCTTATTTAGGCTCAACCCACTCTGCGGATAATGGAAATTTTATTTTGTCTGATACTCTCTGGCGTAAAGTTGACTGAAGGGTTTTCTATTAAGTTATTTCTCCACAGTGGCAACACAAAATCTGATCAGTCGCGCAATTTATTTTAAAGTTATTCCGAAAGTCACATTTTCTAATGCTATTTGGACACCATTTTTGCTTTAAACCATTTCACCCTATGAATAGATAATTTGGAAATAAATATTAAGTCCCAGAGCCTAAATAGTTTGAGCTAAACGAAAACATTTCTAAGAAAAAAAAATTGAAACGCGAATTTAAAGTAATTATTTATATACTATACACAAATACATACATTTAATTTCGAAAAAAATCGTAAGCCTATTTTTAAAAAATCTGTTTTTCAAAAAATATAATATTTAAATAGGTTTATCCAACAATGAGAAAGTTGAAAATATGAAAAGTGGTTCTATGGGAAGTCTTATCTTAATTCTTATCTAATATATAAAGTTTTTTTGTTTTTTATTAATATCTTTTTAATAAGAAGTCGTAAAGGTTTGCAATGTACTAATGAATTATAAGAAAGAAAAAGAAATTTTAATATTAAAATTACTTTGGTTTTAAGTGGAGTGAATGAATATAATTCAAATAAAAAGTACAAGTGACCTCCACTCCAGAAATTATTGTGTTTCGTCCAAGGTACAACAGTGGGCTCTTCAGTCAGTCTGTTATACCCTACTAAGACACACATTTTGGTCGATGTTTACCGACTCTTATAAAAATCGCAGCAAGAAGGTACTGTGAATTTTATTATTCTGGGGGAATTTGTTTAAGTTCGTGCACCCAGAAAATAATTACCCGTGGTCAGCTTTTTTTATAGGAAAGAAAAAGAAATTTTAATATTAAAATATTAAAATTACTTTGGATTTAAGTGGAATAATAAAATTCACAGTATTTTCTTGCTGTGATTTTTATAAGAGTCGGTAAACATCGACCAAAATTTGTGGCTTAGTAGGGTATAACAGACTGACTGAAAGCCCACTGTTGTACCTTGGGCGAAACACAATAATACATGGAGTTGAGGTCACTTGCACTTTTTATTTGAACTTATGAATTATAGCTTTGTGTTCCAGAAATTTGCATAAGAAAAATTATATTCCTATTGTACCGCTGATCTGAGAAATTAACAATATAATATTATTTACACATATTACTTAATAACATGTGAGTGTGTGCATGGATTGATTTAGTTTTTTCTTATATTTAATCTCAATAGAATAACCAATAATTTGATACCTCATTTTTTAATCTACCTCCTACATTAGCTTCACAATTGGTTTTTTGAAATTCATAAAAAATCGAATAAAATCCGTAGAAAGGCTCTGCTTTTATTGAATTTTTTTTAATATACAAAATCATAACATTATTTCTTCTCTATTTCTTATTTAAAGTTAAGATCTCAAAATTTATCTAAGAAATGTGGCTAAATTTGTGTATAAAAATTATTGCGGGGGGGGGGGAAAACTTTCATGCTAAAAGGTTGTGGAAATGACCCATCATATTTATGTTACATATATTAAGTTCAAAACTTGATGAAATTTTTTTTTAATTTCAAAAAACTAATGATACACAATTATAGGTGTATTATTCTTCTACAAATATGTGAGTAATTTTATATTTGTAAATCTAACGGGAAAAAAAGTACGGCCAATTTAGGAAAGTAAATCACAAGAAATCTACATTTAGACAAGTTTAGAGGCTTCAAAATTTGGAAGTACTCAATAGTTCATAATAAATGATACACGCAATTTGGGTAGAATTTTATAACTAAATTTGTGTGTATAAATTATTGCAAAATATTAAAAAAATTTGTACTCAAAATGTGTTTTAATGAAAAATCAACTCAATTTTTTGTACTTTAAATTCAAAAGTTAATGAAAAATTTATATACTTTAAGAAACTAATGATGCGCATTTATAGGTGTAACTTTGTTCTCCAAATATGTGAGTAATTTTGTATTTATAACTCTAACGGGAAAAAAGGAGTGGCAATTTAATAAAATAAATCACAAAAAGCTCCTTTAAGCCAAATTTAGAGGCTTCAAACTTGAGTTAAACTTAATAGTTCATAACAAATGAACAAATCGGTTGTTGGTACTTTAAATGCAAAAGTAAATAAAAAATTGATAAATTTTGAAAAAAAAAATAAAAACCAACACACCACTTACTCTAATGCTCTTCTAAAATATTGCTTATAAATGTTAAGAGATTATTTTAACAAAAGCCACTCTAAAATTAGTTGTATTGATTTATTTACCAAAAAAAAAATGCAAAATGGATCATGCTTTTTCAGCGAATTTAATTTTTTATATTTTGACCACGCCCATAAAATATTTTCGAATTTAAAAATTATAAATCTTGAAAATCTAATAAAAATTTTGAAATACAAGACATAACTGTGCGTTGCTCACAAGCTTCACAAAATAATTTAAAATATTAAAATTTTACATTGGAAATATTTTTTACAGATAAAATCCAGACAAAATTTTAAATTGTCAATTTATCTGCATTAAAATTGGCTATAATTCGCAAGTACCTACTTATCCGAATTTCGATTTAGATGTCTAACTATTTAAATACTTATAACATATTAATAGACAACCATACAATTTTAAAGACTAATACGCTTAAACAGATGGCAGGATTATGAACATGTGCAGAAAAAATCCAATGGAGTCCAAAAAATCTATGTCCATGCAGCGACATGGCGAAAAATATAACTTTTTGAACAAGACATGAGCGTTGTACAAAGCTTAGCTTTAAGATTTGGCGTTTCAAGTGCGTATGAGTTTTTTGCCTGGTTTTGTTGAATGTGTAAGTGAATGTTGGAAAATATAATAAGAAGTGTTGAAAGACTGATGAATGGCATGATATAATTTTCAAGTAACTGCAAATGCACTGGTTGTTGATTGGATTGTGGTGGAAGGTGAAACCTTAACCAATCATGTTTGGTTTACATGGTCGGTGGAAATTTAGTCACGTTGAAATCAAAAAGGCGAATACTTTCACAATCTCCCAAATCAGTGAGAAACATTCGCTCCGAAGAGCAAATCATTCACAATGATAACAAAAAAGGCTAACAGCAATACTAAATAACAGCAAAAAATTGCCGTATTACAGCTTCTTTCTTCTGTGCGTTGCAGCTCGTGTGTCGAAATGTCAAAATCTAAGGGCGCCAATCGATTAAGGAGGGTGATATTACCGACTGTCTCGGCCAGCACTTAAGCACCAACAGAAACTAAGAAATTTCACTTTTCAATTTGACAGGTATCGAAATGTCAAGATCTGAGAGCGCCAATCGATTAAGGAGGTGGATTTTACCAATTGTCACGGCCAGCGCACTCTAAGTCCAGTGGAAACCGAAACAAAATGCACTTGACAGTTGACAGTGATGGTGGCGAAATTTCAAAAATCCGAAAATTAACACCTTTTGCTTTGACAGATAGTAGTTGGGGCGAGATAGCAAACCATAAAAAAATTTTCAAATATTTTCTTACAAGTAGGTGTCTTTAGCATAGATATTTAGAAGTATCTACGTGAATATGTAGTTAAGCTTTCATATTAATAATAATTACCACTAACTTGCACAATATTTCTATCCTTTGAAAATTGAGAATATGAATGATGTGGAAAATTTATTAATATTGGGAATAAGTTTTCCTGGGGAGTGTGGCAGTCATTTCATCGAATTTATTTCAGAGATATTCACGATAGCAGAAATATTTTCAAGGAAAACTATTTTCCACGAGAAATTTTTTTGTTTTATTGATTTGTTAACAAACAATACTTTAACAAAATGGACCCGGTGTTTCCGCTAGTATGTTTATAAGAATGCAAAATAAAACATTTAATAATTAAAAAATAGACTGTACTAATTTAATATCGCCCACAACTTTTTAACAAAATTCTAGGTGTCATTTTCGAGAAAAATAATATATTTCTTAACAGTTTTTCAATATTTGTATGGAATCTTATGTTATTTTTAAATTTGGAAAAATAAGATTTTTTGAAATATCATAGAAAATAATATAAACAAAGTTTTAAAAAAAATTGACCAAGTCGTTATGAAAATATTGAATTAAAAAAAAAATACATATTTTTAAATTTTGTTTTAAAAATTTGAGAAAAAGATTTTTTGAAAATTCGGATTGTTAATAATATTAAAACTTCGTAGAAGGTTAGCCATACAAAAAAAAATGATAAATAGCAACTGAACCATTTTTGAGAAAATCGAAAATGTTTGTAAATAGGTACAAAAACTAATCATTTTTTTGTTTTTTTTTTTAATTTTTAAAAGCCCTATTATAATTATTTGGATTTGTTTTAAGAAAATCTTTGGAGCCATTTTGAGACAAAAAAATTCTTTTTTTTTGGTTCTAAAAAAATAAAAAAAAACCGCAGCTTTAATTCTTAATGAGTTCTGGACGCTGAAAAAATGGGCCATTTTGAAAATAAATGAGTCCCAATAAAAAATCTGTTCAAGGTGTATGATAACACTTTTTTTCATTTTTTAATAATAAAAATAATTACTTTGAAATCATAAAAAAATATATTTAATTCATAAATATTAGTAAACTAACTTATTTAACAAACATTTTTTTCAGCAAACAAAATAAAAGCGCTTGAACTTAAAAATTGGGTTAACCGTATTATTTTTACTCTTAAAAAAAATGAGCCGAATCTAAAAAAGATGAGTCCCTTTTGACTCATATGAGTCCCAGTGGTAACTGGTAACACTGGTACACTGAGAGAAAAAATCTGATCTAAAATTAAATACAACCGTATTTGATCTAAAGCATTTTAAATGAAGTGGAGCATTTTCATTTTAACGTTGAAAAAATGTTAATTTGAATATGCGACGTAATTTTAAGAGATTGAACCTAGCTTCAAAGTAAAACGTGTTTATTTATACATTGAAATCAACTTTTGTACATCTACATTCCGTTCAACGTTGTTTTAAAGTAAAACGTTATTAGTTTTACATTGAGATCCACATTTAAAGTGTGATCAAGCTTCTTTCAAAGTGAAACGTATTCCTTTTTACATTGAAATTAACATTTTACATTTATGGCATTTAAAGTGCCATCAAAGTAGTTTCAAAGTGTTGCATAGTCAAGTAAACCTCAATTTGTTTGTATTTGTAAGCTTAATATAAAGAATTTCGAGAGCGCGTTGTTGTTTTTCGAAGTAGCTCCCTTACATTTGTGAACAAATTAAACGCGCACTCAAAATTCACTTTCATATTATCGAAAAACAATATTTGATTACTTTTCCTATATTTATTACTATGAAATACTCATAGCATGAAACGATTCACTTAAGTCGTCACATATAAATGATTCACCACAAAAATGAAATGCGTTGAGCATGATCATACATTAATTTGTGGGTAGCCATTTTGAATCAATACCTAACGAAGTGAAGTTCAATCTACGTTGATACAAAGTAGATAAAAGTTGTTTTAAAAGATGTATGAGTTTGATTTACCTATGATTCCACTTTAAATCAATCAATATATAAACGTAGTAAAATCTAGGTCGTTTTTAAGTATGGAATCACTTTGATATAAAGTCACTCAATTTTGATTTAAGAATTTTCGGCGTTGGCGCCAAATCGTTCCGGAAAATATTAGAATCAAAGTATTTTGCTTTGATTTTACGTTGTTTTTTTCTCTGTGTAGGCACCAAGATTTGAAACAAAAACCATTCAGTTGTGTAGGCTGTAGTTGCGCGGACAGACAGATAGACTTTGTTCGTGTTCTCTATCATTCTAATTTTCGGGGAAAATAATACCTCGAGTTCGATTTTTTTAAAGAATGCATTACTTGCCATATACATACATAGTATGGGGGGGGGCTAGAAGTAACAGGGGTAAGTAGTAACAGCTAAAAATGAAAGTGTTCCCATGAAAATTATGAATCAGATGACCGATAAAAATGTTCTTCTTCTCCTAGAGCTAACGCCACGTATACTTCTACTATAAGTTATGAAGGTGGTTCAAAAATTATGTATATGCGTTTGTAACTTTTTTTTCTTTGTATTTTTGGCATACCTCTACACTCGGAAGAGATATAAAACAGTTTGTTTTTTTTTTAAATATGTTTTGGTCAGACTTATATATACAAATACATGCGGGTATTAAACGATCTAAGGTTTTTTTTTAAATTGTGTAATTTTTGTCAAATTTACTGTTGTGGCTTACTTGAAATATGTTAAAACTAACTCCATCATTCATATTTTTCACACATATTTTCGGCAACCACAACAATTGAAAATGGTTCTTTTGCGTTTCTTTGGTATTTCGCTTATTTCATTTGTTTACAAACTGTTATTGATGAGAAGTGAGCTCGCTCATAAGAATTGCTGTTTTGTAGATCAGTTATTTGATTAATTAATTAATAAACATTGCATTAATAAACTTTTTCTTAACTTTATCGTAAGTTTTCCATAATATGAATATTAATTTTATTTATTTTTTAATGATTTTTTTTCAATCAATTAGTTAATCAAATCAATGAATTAATATCCATTTTGTACTTGAAATATTTATTTTATGTGTGTAACTGATTTTTTATTTTTTTTTTTTTTTCTTATATTCCACGCGCGCAAAAGGGGTTATGGCTACCCTTAAAATGTTTTTAACACAGCACGAGCGATTAGGTAAGTAGGAGAGGATTTAGAAGGAGATACCGATGCATATTGGTTTTGAACGTTTGCACATCGAAATGGGAGGGGAAAGTCGAGTCAGGTAAAGCATTCCACATTCGTGTAGTGCGACTGAAGAAAGAATCTCTGTACATTACAGTACGTCCGAAGTTGGGCTCGAGGGTGAACTGATGGGCATTCCTAGAAGCGCGAGTATTACGGTTGAATTTTTTAAGGGGGGAATGCAACTGGCTATTTCACTAGAACACTGATTATAATAAAAGCGTTAAAATAGAGAAAGACACGAAACATTACGGCGGTGTTCGAGAGATGTAATTGTTTCTGTTATAGATCTTTCGCCTATCATTTCTAAAGCTCTCTTTTGAATTCTGTCCAACAAACTCAAGTGAGTTCTTGGAGCTCCTGCCCAAACATGAGAATTGTACTCAAGTTTTGGACGAATAAAGGCTTTGTAGATCACAGCCAGATCAGAAGGGGAAAAAAACTTCTTGCATCTACGGAGAAAACCTAAACACTTAGCAGCGTTTTTGGCGACATCAAATATGTGGTCATTCCACAAAAGGTGGTCTGTGACACACATACCGAGAACTGAGAGCTGTTCGGTTTCCTCGATGCAAGTGCCGTCCATGGATAGCGGCATTGGGGGTGGGTTTCGCTTTAACGACAGGAGACAACATTGAGTTTTAGAAGCATTAAATTCTACGCGGTTTTTGATTCCCCATTGGACAATGCTGTCGAGATCAGAATTTAGTGAGCTTATCATACGCTGCCGTTCAAATTCCACACCCGAAGGACATGGATGAGAATCTGTAAACGAATATGAGAAACTGAGGGTACTATCGTCAGCAAAACAGTTTAATGGATTAGAAGTTTCAGACAAAAGATCATTTATAAAAATAAGGAAGAGAGTCGGAGACAAAACGGAGCCCTGGGGCACACCAGCATTTATTTTGTGGATTTCAGACTTGAAACCGTCCAATACAACTTGTATTGAACGGTCCGAAAGGTAATTTACTCTATCAAACGCTTTAGAAATATCAAGTGCAATAATCTTACTTTCTCCAAAACGATGTAAAGATTTGTTCCACTGTTCGGTGAGATATACCATCAGATCACCAGTGGACCTATTGCTACGAAAGCCGTACATATGGCCGTAATTATGTGCTATGTTTTGTATTTATTTACTTTTCATAGTCTAATAGTTTTCGTTAAAAAATAAATGTAAATTATCTTATAGTTTTTGTTACAACTTACCCCAGCCTGAGTTACAACTTGCCAACTATTCGGGGACAGTTGTAAAAACACGCTTTATTTCCTAATTGCGATATTTTGACAACTTCTGATCAGAGTTATTTAAGATTATCTAGTGGATTTTGTAGCTTACTCTGTTGTTTAAAAAAAGTTTTGGGTTACTTATTTGCCTTTCCAGTAGGTAATGTCTGAAATTTGTATGAACAGGTATAACAAAAACACATGAAAACAACCGATTTAAAAGTCACGATAGGCAATAATCAAATTACCAAAAACAAAATTACATAAATTATGTATTCTTCATTTAAAATCTAAAACTACGCAATTAATTTGATACAATTGCAAAATAACCCTTAAAAACAAAATATGAAGTGTCTTCAGCACTATAAAAGATCAATGCAAAATTAAATACTTACTCCTAGGTCGTGTACTGCTTACACTTCGAAAATCGAAGGCCAAACTCGTATCTGTAATATTCGATGAAAATGATGCTGCACGGTTTTCTCGAACTTGTATGCGCTGAAGAGCAAGAACCGTAATTCGTAATTAGAAACTTTATTTGCAAAAAATATAGATAATTAAAAGCTATATAATTTTTGTTTGAGTTTTTTTTTTTTGATTTTAGTGACAAACAAAAAAAAATATGACGAATACAAAAAATAAACGCATAATTTTTTTCACAAAATGCACTCTAACTTTTAAACAATATGATTTTTCGAAAAAAGTTTCAAAATATTTTTTTGTAGGAAATTTGATTTGCTACAAGTTTGATTTTTTATTCATTTAATTTCATTTGTGTACTCATGCTCTTTCGATTTGCAAAGTCAAACTTCACCTCGGAATTATTTCCCAGTAAAAGTCTAATTGCCCTGTACTATGAGGTTCTATGCCGTTAAAGTGCCAAATTATCTCATCCATTAGCTCTTGAATTGTTGCTGGCTTATCGACGTACAAGTTTTCTTTCAAATAACCCTAAAGAAAGAAGTCCAACGGTGTCAAATCACATGATCTTGGCGGTCAATTGACATCGCCGCTACGTGAGATAACACGGCCATTGAATTTGTCGCGCAAAAGAGCCATTGTTTCGCTAGCTGTGTGGCAAGTGCCACCGTCCTGTTGAAACCACATATCATCCACATCCATATCTTCCAATTTGGGCCATAAAAAGTTCGTTATCATCTCACGATAGCGAACACCATTCACAGTAACTGCCTGACCGGCCTCATTTTGGAAAAAATACGGCCCGATGATGCCGCCAGCCCATAAACCGCACCAAACAGTCACTCTTTCTGGATGCATTGGTTTTTCGACAATCACTCTTGGATTATCAATCGCTCAAATGCGGCAATTCTGCTTATTGATGAATGCACTGAGGTGAAAACGTACCTCATCACAGGGTTGTCAGGTTTTAAAAAGCGAAATCGCCAAAATTAAAATTTAAATCGCCAAAAACCAGCCAAATTCAAAATTTTAGAAATGAAAAAAAAAAAAAAAAATTCGCTGTTTTTTTTTCATATCAAAACAAATTACATATATTTAAAAAAAAAAAATAAATAAACGTATAAAAATCAATGGGATCCTTTTTATAGCCTTTGCAACATGGCTAGATCTTACAGCATGCCGTTCAAAGTCAGTTTTGAGCGAACGTACATATATCGCAGTCGCAAATTTTGCAATGTGCTAATCCATCTTTTTTTGATTTGGTTAACTAACAAAGTTGTTTGTTTTGACATTACGTACGTCATTTATTTTAGGGTTTTGGGGTGTGTTCAGCACAAACAGCGATGAAAAATATGTAAAGTTATAAGGATGTGAATTTGAGAAAAGAATATTAGGATTTCGATTCAAAAAATTTAAATCGCCAAAAACAAAATATATCGCCTTTTTTGGGGTACATCGCCAAACCGATTTTCGTGTCGCCAAATGAAATTTTAAATCGCGTATTTGGCGATAAATAGCACTATCTGACAACCCTGCTCATCACTGAAGATGATTTTCTTCGAAAATTGATCATCCACTGTTGCCATTTCTTGCCACCATTGACCATTGACGACGCTTGAAATGGTCAAGAGGCTTTAGTTCTAGAGTCAATTGCACCTTGTAAGCGTGTAAATGCAAGTCTGTATGCATAATGTTGATCAACGACGAACGTGAGAGGTGCAATTGTTAGGCACAACGGCGAATTGAGGTGGACGGCTCTTCAGCCACACTATCGCGAACAGCAGCAATATTATCTGCAGTACGAGCATGCACTGGTGTTTTCACATCTCCTACATACCCGGTTTGCTCAAATTTTTGCACGATTTTTCCGATTGTACGCATATTTGGACGATTAAATTGACCGAAAAAATCACGAAGTGTACGATATGCATTTTGATTTGAACGCCCATTTTCATAGTTAACCTGAATAACTTTAACGCGTTGCTCGATTGTGCATCTTTCCATGGTTCAAATTGAGTTAGTCTGAAATTAAGAAATGTCAAATGAAATGCAGAAAAAAACTTGAAGTTTAGGTGTGGTTCACATTCAACATCGGCCCTTAAAATTTAACCACCCTTTATTAGGAGAATAATAATTGATACAACAAAAAACAAACTAATAGCGAAATTAAAGAGGATTACCATTGCTTAAGATTTTGTATAAGGATAGAAAATGTAAGTATTGTATAATTTTCCAATGTGTAGGTATAAAGTATTAACAAACAAAAATGTTTAGAGACCTGAAGAAGAACGTGACCACATTCGAAACGTCGTCTTTTTTAAAACAACAATTTTCCACATAGCTAAAGCCCACTAAGGATTTAAATCTTAACACTTAGCACCATAATTGGCGACGTCAAAAATGTGGTCATTCCACAAAAGGCGGTCTGTGACACACATACCGAGAACTGAGAGCTGCTCGGTTTCCTCCATAAAACATGGATAGCGGCATTGGGGGTTTATTTTGTGGATTTAAGACGTCCAATTTGTATTAAGCGATCCCAAAGGTAATTTATAATCCAACGATGAATAAAATCGTCGATGCAAAATGCGCGCTTTTTTATAAGAGAGCTTGATGCCAAACTTTATCAAACGCTTCTGAAATATCAAGTGAAATAACCTTACTTTCTCCAAAACGATGTACAGATTCGTTCAACTACTCGGTGAGATAAACCATCAATCACCAGTGTTGACCTATTGCTACCAAAGCCGTACTGCCAGTCATTAAGAAGCTTTCGTTCTTCGATATATTTGTTTGAGCTGGAAATAAATCATAAATCGTTTCCATAGCCTTGGAAAGAAGGGAAGTAAGTGCAATTGGTCGATTGTTTGAGGGTGAAGGAGATACACCCTTTTTAGGGACAGGCTGGACAAATGCTATTTTCCATCCACTCGGAAAGAGACCAGTAGAATAGGTAATATGGAAAAGCTTACGCAGTAGTTTTGCCACCGTTGAAGAATACCTCTTTAGAACAATGAGAGGGATACTATCCAAGCCACCGGTTTTTGTATATCGAGATCTCTCAGAACTCTAGCAACTGCACGAGTGGCGTTCCAACTTTTTTTTTTTCTAAAATTGATTTCAGAATTTTGCTTAAAATTAATTTTAAATTCTTATTTTTTTCAAGAAATCAAATGGCATCTTTTTTTTCTAATTAAACTATTTATGTGCGTAAGTTTAGGAATTAAAGCAATTAAAAACTAGTATCGCTCAATGGCCGAAATTCGACCAACAAAAACTATTATTGACTCAGTCAAGAATCTTACTTACTTACTTTTTTTTTTAAATATACACAGTGATCGGCAGTGTAAAATCAAATATGTATAAGTGCGTCACCGGCCCAGACGAAAACCATGAGCTCGTGAGTTTATTTTAAGTCGAAAAACTTAGATAATAAAAAAAGAAAAAATGATACTTAAACGTGTTTTTGTAAAAAAATTATACCAAAGTAAAAAAAAAAAAAAAAAAACGGAATAAAAATGTAGTAAAATGGGTTTGGAAATAAATTGCGTAGAATCCGTTATCCACATAGAAAAAAGTTCGAAAACGGGTCACTGCTAGGTGATCTTGAATTAACACCAAAAAAAAATCAAGAATCGGTTGAATTTTGGCAAAGTTAAAGCCAGTTAAGAAAAGGAGACCTTTCTTAGTTTACTTATTTATTTATTAAGCTTAATACTTTACTTTAGATGGCGTTCACAGCCCAGAATGGGCTTCGGCCTCAACTAAGAAGCCCGTCCAGCAAAGCTATGTCCCTAGCTAGCCGCTTCCAGTTGCGCACACCGAGTTGGTTGATGTCGTTATCCAATTGTGCGCCCCACGCGTTATGGGTTCTTCCTCTGCTGCGTACACCACCGCGGTTGGTTTCGAAGACTCGTCGGGCAGGTCCATACGCTCAACGTTCCCCAGCCATCTCAGCCGCTGTATTTTTGGCTTTTTGACCAGGTCAACGTCGCGTCACTGTAGCCCGTATAGCTCGTCGTTGAATCTTCTCCTCCACACTCCTTCGATACACACCGGACCGAAAATCACACTAAGAATCTTCTTCTCAAAGCATCCTAGCAGATTTTCATTCGATTTTTTTGAATGCTCATGCTTCTTGACCCATAGAGCAGGACCGGAATAATTAGGATCTTGTATTTATAAAGTCTCCTTTTGGTTCTATGAGAGATGGCCTTACTACTTAAATGCCTTCTTAGACCGAAGAAACAGAGTTTGGCAAGAGTAATTCTCCGTTTGAACTCTGCACTGATGTCATTTTGCTAGGTAGGGCTAGGTGAAATAGTGGAAGGAAGTGAAAACGGGAAAATTGCCTTTAAGTTTTTCGACTTAAAATCACCACAGGAACCCATGACGGTTTTCGTCTGGGTCGTATATTTAAGCAAGTTATAGAAGTGTCAGAACAATGAACGGATGCGTCCTGCCTACAAGAAAAATTCAGCATATCGAATTTTATTTTTTCATAAAACAACGAAAAACAATGGTAGTACACTTGGGCGTATACGCACTTTTTTACTTTATTAAATTTTTAATAAAATTTAATTACATTTTTGTTTGTGATGCACATGCAGTAGGAGGCGGTGTGATCAATTTATTTATAAGTTTTAGAACAAAATGATACTTAGTATCGCAATATAAAATAATTTTGATTCTGTTGTAATAAACTCACAGAAATCATTTGAAGTCAAACGCATTTTTTTTAAATTGTGCGACAGAATAAAAATACTTATGAACATTAGACTCGTTTTTGCTTAGTACTTAATAAACATTATATCGACCTACTCATTCCAACCATACTAAATGAAATCATTGTATTTTTTCAAGAAAAAACCCTCAATCAACTTGTCATCAAAAGATAAAATGTGACTTAAGTCTTAATATTTATGTTTTAAAACATTGTAGTTTGCGGTCACAATTTAGTCGATTTTGATACTTCTTCTGTTAAGATGTCTTCAAGTGCTTCTTTTTTCACTTCGCTCACGCTCATCAAAAGAAAATAAATAAAAGTTGTCTTTTTTTTTGTGTTCGTTTGTTCAGTTTTGTTCTTATTATATTAATTGATTTTAATGTGCCGGGCTTCGGACACTATTATCCTTTGCCATGGACGGAGCTTGAACTTCCTTGTTCCTTGATGTACTATAAATAAATTGTAAGTTTATTCAAAGTTCGTAATCCTGTTTTTTGTTCTTTTTATTTTATTTTGTTTTTTTTTTTGCTGATTTCTCTATGCTCTTAACTTCTTATACTTGGCTTGTGCTGCTAATTGTCGGAAGTAATTTAGTTTGAAACTTTTTTTTTTTGTTAAACTTTTAAGCGTGTTCTTTTTATAAAGATAGTTTTTTTTTACTCTATCTACTCTGATAGTTCATTCTGCATGTATTTTTTTTTAAATTTATTTGACTTTATCAGTGGGTTTTTAAATTCAAATGGACATTTGCATGAAATTAAAATCCAGGATGCTGATTTCCTTACATACAAAATATAAATTATGTAGGAATGTGAGTATACTTGAGATGATAGAGACAGAGATTAATACATTCAGCTTTTTTGTGCAGGAGCAAGTAGCAAAAAAATCCCCTCAACAGATGCTGTCTAACAGATTTGTCTACAAAATATTCTAAACAGCAATACACCTACCTCTTTTACCAGCCAAAAAACAGTTTACAGAACAGCCACTAGAATAAACTCAAATTTCCGCTGTTGTTGTCCACTTATTCCTTCTAGTCCTTTAACAAAAGACTGAAAATAAAAAAAAAAACCAGCACGGCTGAGAGTCTCTGCCAATATTAAAGATATACAAAAACTCCTCATCATAATAATTACCCAAGCCCAATCCTTTATCACTTCCGTTTGGTTTATTTTTTTTTTTTGCAACGCCATACCGCTAGCTGCTCTGGGTTGCCTTCGCTTCAGACAATATAAACACAAATATTACACCGTACGTAGGTATTAGAAGACTATCGGTCCCCGTCACAACGATGTATAGTTTCGAAAATATCCTCAGGCAAGGATATTTTTTGGAAGACTGCCATCGTTGTAATTTATAATTTAACTTGTTATATCGCTCTTTATACTATATTCATACACAGAATATACATAGTATATGTCACCCGCCCACACACACACCCAATTGAGATAACGACTTGGAAGTTGGAAGGGCTTCTCGCTCAGCCCGGATGCGGTTTTATTGTGTGTGCGATCTTACGCGCGCGCCAAAAAACCTTATTGCAATTACTCACCTTGTAAAATTTTGTTGCAAAATTTATTGCGGAAAATATCTAGAAGCAATGGAGGCAAAAAATATCAGACAGAGTGTTTGTTCATAATAATTGTCCTTTCTACAATCAAGGCGGGTTGGTTAGAGAACGGGTACGGTAGGTTTAAGAGAGTCGTGGTGTTTATGAAAAAGGATGTGCAGGTTCATTTATCGAGACGAAAAAGTTCGCCGGCAAATGAACCCAGGACGATAAGTAAGGATATTTTTGCCAGGATGTTTGCTTGTTTTTTAGTTTTTTTTTTTGATATTTTAAATACTTAGTGCCTATGTACCTATGGCTTGTGTGAAAGTGAACGTGCCAAACATTATTATAACAAAATTAATTGAGAGCTTAAGTTTGCAAGATATGCACACACTTTTGATGGGGTAGAAGATGAAATTAAATAAAAAAAAAAAAAAATGCAAGACTGGATCACACGAACTTATTCTTGTAGTTAACAGGCAGAATTTGACGATGTAGTTCAAAAATGAAATGTTAAGAACGAAGTAAAATAAAATTGCTTAAATTCTTAAACTATAATACGAGTATTTAAATTAAACTTTTTGTGGGCTATGATATAGCTCTTACGGAGTTATTTAGTACAAATATACAGAGTCGATTCGATTGAAAAATATTGTTTAAAATCAACCAATTTAGCTTATCCTGTATTACTGGAAATAACAAACATAATGGGTTAAATAACTTGAAATACTGGTTTTCGTAACCGACATGATGAGTTGATATCAAACAATTGAATCCACTGATGTTAACAAACACACCTGATTAAATTAAACACACCTGCAACAATTTTAAAATACTTACTCCATTAAGCGCCAATTTTACAATAGTCAGATAAGCAGTCAGTTAGTATTTAATCCTCAGATAGAGCAAAATTCTATTTTTCAATGGGCAGATATAACTTATTCCTAGGAATAGGAACAGTAAATTTATCTACTCATTGAGAATTCAGATCAATTTATTCATAGGAATCAAAATTTTCAATATCTTGTAACTGATGTGCTATACGTACAAAATTGACAAAAGATTTCTTCTAGATAATATTAATATCTACAAAATAGGTTCAACATATTTTCCGTCAAATTAGTCATTAAAGAGCATAGGGCTAAAAACCGGTATTTTCCACTTTTTGTGATTTCTTGAAATAATGATATAATACAAATTATGCCTGCTAGAAAAAAACTTGTTAATGCAAGCTCAAACAATTTTTCGATAAAACGTGCCGTTTAAAAGATATATGCAAAAAACCTATTTTTCGACATTTGACGCTATTTAAGTACCAATATATTGCGACTTATGACTTGCCTGGAAAAAAGTGCTAACACTATTTTCTATAAAATATTATGGTCTACAAATTGAGTTTAAGATTTTTTTCAACAATTTCGTCATTTAAGAGTTAAACGTGCAACACGAAAAATTTAGAATTTTTGTCAAAATTTTTAAATAATAATATCTTTAAAACGGTTGTTTTTAAGAAAACAATAATAATTTTTTCCGATAGGGGTTTACATAATGTACAAACATTGCATTCAAATATTTTCAGAAATATGAACCGTTTAGCAGTTATACGTGAAAAACGGGTATTTTCGGCATTTTACGTTTTTTGAAATGTCGATATCTTCTTAACGGTGAGTCGTAGGAAAATTTCTTCGAAATCGCAAAATCTACAAGTTTTGTTTGAATTTGTTTTCTATAGCATTTACCATTTCGGAGTTATATGCGAAAAACTAATATTTTCGACATTTAACCTTGAATGGCGGCCTTAGCCGCAAAGGTGCGAGGTGGCAAAGTGAAAATTCGGAAAGAGCATCCCAAAATATATAAAAATGAAAAGTTTACAAAACTTCTCCAAAACTTTCCAAACAAACCCCTTTTTCACCCAAATGACTGGACTATTGATATTAACCGAAATTCTTGGTTGAAATTAACCAACATACTCGGTTGATATTAACCAACATGTTTGGTTGAAATTAACCAACATACTTGGTTGAAATTAAGCAACATACTTGGTTGGTATACCAACATTCTTGGCTGAAATTGGTTGAATTTAACCAACATAATTGGTTGATATTAACCAACATACTCGGTTTATACTAACCAATATTCTTGTTATTAGCTGTTTATCTTCAATCTATTTGACTTGGTAGATTTTAAAGTCGAGTACTTATTAAATTTCAATAAGAAGTGATAGATTTTAACACACTTTTTTTGACCGAGAAAAATCGTTCTCGGTTAAGGGAACTTTTTAAGAGTGTAGGTATAGGTGAATTTATAATACGAGTAGATTGAGCTAAACAAAATAGATTCCAATTAATGTTTTAAACTAATATATGAATTTATGAAAAAATCGTTTTGGAAAAATCGAATTTTCCAACAAAAATTTTGAACTTTTACATTTTTTCTGATGATACAAAAATTATTTAAATCTAATAATGAGAAAGTCGAAAATATGAAAAAAAAATTTCTATTTTAAGTAAATTATTTCTTCGTGATCTTTCTGATTACTAAACAGTAGTTTCCTCTATAGTGGGCCTTAGGTCAGTTTTGAATTTTGTACCTAACTTAGAAATTACATTGACATTTCGGTCGTGTTTACGACCTTTTTCAGAGCAATGGTTTAGAAAAAAATATTAAAAATTTGTTATTGAAATATCTATAAATACGACGAAACGTCACTTGAATTTTTAACATAAGAAATCAAAAATTGACCTAAAGCCTTCTTGAGAGAACTCTTTTTATTAAGTTCTATGGGAAGTACTGTTAGTAAGAATGCAAGACAAAATATTTTTTTTATTTGAAAGTAGCTAAACTGGCTGCATTTGATAACACACTAGTTTTTATTAAAATTTTGGAAAATTTTTAACAGTTTTTTTCACTATTTGAAACATGATTTTTCAAATATACTATAAAATAATAAAATATTACATTAAACTAAGTTTAAAAAAAAAATTACCAAGTTATTTTCAAAATATTGAGATTAAAAAAAAAAAAAAAGTTGGACGTTTTTAAAAAAAATCAAAAAAAAAGTTTTTCTTTTAAGTCTTGGCTTACAGTAATGTTTAAACTTTTATATCAACGGCACCGTTTTTGGGGAATCAAAAACATGATTCTACTAGAGGTACCCAAACAAATTTTGAAAAAAAAAAAAAAAAATATTGGAAAAGTGCTAACAGTGCAAACAGTGAGACAACTCATTTTTCACTTCTGTGAAAGCATCGACAGACATGCCAGTATTGGTAAAAACGTATTTTGATTCTGTTGCGCACGAATTTCAGTTGCGCGTTAACCTCCACCAGATCAACATTAAAAAAAATCCTTGCAAGTATTTTTCGGAGTGTGTTTAAATTTAACATATCAACATTTCTATGTGTTCTGTTGTATTAAAACAACAAAATCATAGAATTCTTTTCATTTTTGTATTTTTTTTTTCATGAAATGACAAAAAGCGAACAGTGAGACATTTCCAAAAAACAAACAGTGAGACATGCCTCAATGTAAGCACTTTCATTGTAATTTTACTATACAGCGTTTTAATTACATAACGACTGATTTTTGTTGTTTTGTTTCTCCTTTACAGGATTTATTGTACAAAACGAATAAAATATGTCTATGGTATCAGCCTAAAGTGAATATTTTTTTATATTCGAAACCATATCTGTGAATTTAAAATGATCTCAAAGTGATTATACTTTGTTAAATATTTAAAGTTAAAAATTTAAATATGATGCATTAAATAGTTTTAAAATATTGACTTAAAAATTAAATATTTTTTTATATAAGAATTTTGAAAAAAAAAAAAAAAACTTTTTGATACTGCGTCATAATTATGGTTTCGGGATCTATGCAACTCATATATGCGGCATATACGCAAAAAAAGTATGCCATTTCAATAATTATCAGAATTTGGTCAAAAAAGGTCAAGTAGTTTTAGAAATTGGTCAGCCTGTGCAGGGTCAAAAGTCCGCAGGTCGAAAGTCCAAATTGGAAATGATTTATGGACACACACGAAAATGTTGTTAACTTCTGGCCCATTGATTGTGGATTTCTGACCTACTAAATAGAAATTTCAAAAACAACTTTTTAATTTAACGTATAGTGTATAAAACATGTTCAGAGGACTATCTTTGAAAACAGAACTTTAATATTTTAAAATCACATTTTTAAAAAATGTAAACGCTTTTTGAAAAAAAATTGAAGCGATTAAAGGCGTTAGACAATAACGCTCAAGAAATCGTCCAAGATATAGTCCAAATATTTATATCGCCCAAAAAGCAAATATGAATTTCGAAATATAGCCTGAAATAACTTTTGCTCCAAATTATAAAATGCAAATGCCACCCAAATATTTTGAATGTAAATAGTTTTTTTTTTTTGTAAAATTTGTGCGTTCTTTCCTCAATTTTTCAAATTATTTTTTTTTTTTAATTTGACTGTAAAAACATAATATTTTATGTTAAAAAAAATAAATTCTTAATTGATCTGCTTTTAGTATTTGAGTATGAAATTTTTTAATATATTTGTCCACTTGATTTTTAAAATTAGGGAAGCCGGAATATTGACCCACTTTTTTGTGGACTTTTGACTCACTTGGGTGGTCAAAAAAGATCAAGTAGTTTCTGAAATTGCTCAGCTATAGATTTTCATTTATAAAATTTATCAAGATTTTTCAAGGTCAAATCGATTTTTAGCACCTCATTTTAGGGATATTCGAAAAAATATGTCCCCTTGAAAATGTTACTAAACCTTGATAAAAGGTAAATTTAGTTGTAGTAATTAGTCAACCATAGATTTTTCTTGTAGTAATTTTTAAAAAAATTCAAGGTCGGATACGACTTTTAGCGTCTTATTTTTGGGATATTCGCAAAACAGCATAAATACCTACCATTTGAAATCTTATAACAAAAAATAATAATAAAAAATAATAACAAAAATCAATAAAACGATATGGTCTATGGCTGTTTTTGGATCCATTATTTTGGACCTTAGTCTTGTTAGATGGAGATTTCTAAATTAATTTTTTTATATAGTACGAAACCGAGCAATAATAGCCTTGGCCACAGAAAGTTAGTTCGTCACAAAAAAAGTGATTTTATTCCGTTATGGAACATCGAATTTTAGATTAAAATGTTATTAAATTAAATTGTTTACCTCTAAAAAAATTAAAAAAAAACAACTTTAGCCAGCAATTCAAATTTGATTTCGCCTCCGAGTCCGAGTTTTTATTTTTTCAATTCGAAACGCACCATTTCTTCATCAAATGACACTTCATGCTATTTTAATCATTAATTCAATTTAATGGATTCGAGAGATGGTGGCACAGGGCAAGTTCTTTTCTACAAGCAACTGCAGTTTCTCACACTAACAGCCATTATTGTTGCCACCGCTAACACAGCTCCTTCTACCCCCACAGAGAGAGGAGACTTACCTAATAGCATTTTGTCTCGTACTGCTATCTGAAAATCTATGTTTCTGACAGATCTTGTCCATTTTTACAGGGCGCCATTTTCCTCTAGAATTCACCGAAAACGACGACGGACGCGATGCGATGCAAAGACCAGTTATGTAGACATAATAGCCCCCAACTGTGATCGAGGCTGTGAATTTCCCTCGAACAATGAAAATTAATTAAACTCTGCAACATTGACAGCAGGCGGCAAGTCAGTGAAGTCGTGTGGCAATGGCAATGGTTATGGCAACGACAACAATACTGAATTGGATGGAAAGCGAGGCGCAACACCATCAAGAGTCATAACTTGCTCTGTGCCGTACCTTTCCAGGTGGTGTAAAACTCTTAAATTACTTGTTATTGTGTTATCACCTCTCTATACGTAGATATGGATGTGTGCATGAGAAGGGGACTGTCAAATGGAAAATATTCATCAGATTTGTGTTGTGAGGCTGTGTCGAGTTTATTAAGAGATTTTTGTTTTACGATGACGACCCGACCGACCGACGACGCGACGTCAACGATGATGGGGGTTAGGGAACCCAACTGCCGGTCGGTCACTTCCACAGCAGGTGAAGTCAGTCGTCGTCATCTTTTTCTAGAAGGAATGATGAATTATTATTGCAGAAGCAGCAGCAAGAAGAAGGTCTACAATTTTTGTATCCCTTTTTTGCGCTCGGAAAGTTTTCCTCAAAGGAAATAAGAAATTTTAATTAAAGGTTTTGGGGAAAGTTTTTCGAAAAAGTTTTTGACAATTACGAAATTGAAATTCATTGCGCGTTATGTCAATTAATGGAGTCATATTACTTTCGGGGGAGTGTCTTTTTTAATATTAAGAGCATGCAATTAAATCATTGTCACAGATTTTATCATTTGGAAGGAGTAAATTTTTAAGAAGGAGGAAAAACACTTCTTAAAGGTGAAAGAGAAAAATACATAACAAAATAAAAAAAGACATTTTTGATGCGTCTGTAATTGCGGGAGCGCAACTCACTTAAAAAAAGCTAACATCTTGCTGAAGTGGGAATAAAAAAAAAGAAATATGATTATTTGACTAGAGTACAATATGGGCAACTTCTCCATTTGACTGTTCGGAAAGCTACTTTTTGTTGGTTTTTGACATTAGCCTAAGTGCCCAGTCGACAATTATAGTTCTACCTTAAGGCTTATATGCTAGTCAGGCAGGCGCGAACGCAGGAAAAAATTTCGGGGGGGGGGGGGGGGTTTTGAAAAATTTAAGACGTTTTTAAATATTATATTTTATCGTGAAAAGTCGTAATCTTGACTTGAAGGTTGAAGGGCAGTAATGTTTCAACTCCGATTAAAATGAAAACTATTTTTAAAATTAAAAAAGTTATTTAAAAAAAAAAAAAAAACATTTTCTTTGAATTGAAACATTACTTGCCACCCTGAGACAGCACAAGATTTTGCATTTTTGTTTTAATCGACAAAATACTAATTATGTATTTCAAAATCATTTGCATACAAATCTCAATGAGTTTATTATTAAGAAAGTCGAAATTAAACTAAAACACTCAACTGTTAGAAGGTTCCTGTTTTCATTTAAATTGTTTTCTGCCGAGAATTAGGATGACATTTTATGATAAATAAATTATTTTGTTCACATTTTGTGGTCTTTTTATGAGCAAATTTCTATTAGTATCGACTGGTATGTATTCAAAGACTTGACTGTTAGATTCCAATTCTTAAGAACTAAGGGCGAGTTCGTAATCGCAGAAATCTGCGGCAGATCTGCCAGTCTGCCCTTAACCCCCCCCCCCGCGTTCGCGCCTTTAGTCAGGCAATGTTTTATTTTCACAAAGTGCACTTTTCTCAAAGCAGTCTGTGAATTTCATTCGATTCCATAGCACATAATAGAGACAGTACTGAGGATCTGGAAAGAACTCTTCTCTAGACTGGTTAATGGTGAAGAGAGCTAATATACCGCTACTAGGTCATGGACGATGACTTCCAACAGTTCCATCTATCCGACCTAACCGAAGTGGGACTGGCCATATCCAAACTTAAGTAGTACAAGGCTGCTGATGGTGTGAATGGCCTACCAGTTGAACTATTCAAATCAGCGGAAGATGAATTGGTAAGGAGCATACAACAACTTTTCTGTAAAATTTGGTCGGATGCCCATAAACGAGATGCTCTCTAAAATACGCCAACTACCCAGGAATTAGTCTCTTAAACGTCCGTCGTTTATAAAATCTTGTCAGCTATCCTGTATGAGCGCTTAAAACATTTTGTCAACGATCTTATCGGCACCTATCAGTGTGGTCTTAGGCCAGTCAACCGACCGCTGGTCAACCGACTAAGTTGTCAGGGACTTTGTCTACCTGGGCTCCACTATAACTAAGCAAAATGATATCAGTGGTGCACAGATCAAACGAAGAATTACTCTTGCCAAGCGATGTTTCTTATTCGGACTAGAAAGGCATTTAAGTAGTATAAGTCTAAGAGCTGGCTACAAAAAAAAGGGAGTCATCGGTACACGATTGATTTTTACTGGAGAGAATCATTCAGAGTAACTGAGTACAGCGGGATTCAGAGGCTAAATGGTATGGGCGGGGGGTCAAAGTTGTTAAATTTTGGTGACAAACAAAATTATAAGGTAGGTACATGGATTCTCATAACACAAATATGTTCCGTCCATCGCGATCGTCAAAAAACGTGATACAAAATGGCAGACGGTTTGCGAGAGGCTAAGTGGCCGGCAGACGTAGTTAAAGTTATCAAATTTTGGTAAAAAAAAATCAAAATGTACATGGATACCGATTTTAACATTGAAAATGTTTATAGGCTCGTTTCTCACAAATTATGGTTGGTGTAACCAACATGAATAAAGTACAAATGAATACAAATGAAAATGAACTTTAGCGTAGTAGGGGCATTTTGAGAAAAATTTGGTTGGTGTTACCACAGAAGCTACTAACAAAATTAAAATGAACATATATCTTTGTATGACCCCTTTCACACAAGGAAACTGAGTTGCCGGCGATTTTTAGTTTCTTGGCGAGAAGGGCGTAAAAGGAAGACAACAAATTTCCCCTCACACCCTTCTCGCCTACAAACTAGCCAGTTTCTGGCAACTCAGTTTCCTTGTGTGAAAGCCGTTTAAGCGATGAACAGCGTAGCGTATCGAATTGGGGGTTGGGTGCTTGTGCAATATGCTTGTGCTAAAGAAGAAAGAAGAGAACGAAAGAATGAAAAATAAACGATGACAGAAATAATGAGCTATATGTTTGTAGGTCTTTTATTGGCAGATGATGCAGACTGCAGAGCACAACTACAGCAGAGTATCGAATTTTTGGTTGGTATATTTAAAGAGTGTTGTGGGTAGGGACAAAAAAAAATTTTTTACTAAAAAAAAATTAACTGTTTAATAAAAAAAAATTACTCTTTTAGGAAAAAAAAATAGCTTTTCTACAAAAAAAATTAACTGTTTTATAAAAAAAAAATTTACTTTTTTTACAAAAAAAAATTAATTTTTTTTACAAAAATATTAATTACTTTTTTTTAAATTAATTAGATTTGAGCCCGTGAAACCCGAAAGCTTTTTTTAGTTTGTCAACTAAATTGTATACATATTTGCGCCCAGCCCTGACTAGCATTATATGTTCGACGGGCGCCTTTGTGGTCCTGCAACCAACTAGTCTCCAATATTAAGATTTTAACATAGGGTAGAGTTGCCTAATTCCGGCCGTCTCCAGTAGCCGGCCGCCTACCAAAAAATGGCTCGTAATTAGTGAAATAGTAGTGATACTTCTGTGGTTAGAGTTTTTAAAGGGTCTGTCATCTCTCTCCTACTAATTGCAACGTTTTTCGTTCCATTATACAATTATACTAGCTCAGTTTTTACATCTGTAGTTGTGCGATCTCGCCGGCACACGATTTTATTAAGTTTTGTTGTCAAAAACGTTAGTTGGACATTGTTCCAAAATAAGCGTTTGTTTTGAAATATTTGGAAGTAAATGTCTTTTATGCATTTATATTTGTTTATTATGTTATATTTTAGTCAAATCTACTTTAAAAAGCGAAAAAAACAAAAGGAAAAATACCACAATTTTACTATATTTAATTATTTTATTATAAATTAGGTCCTAACTTATTCACTCTACATTAAATTTAAATTTGCTATACAAAATGGGAAATTAATCAAATTTGTATGAACATTTTAAACAATCCATTTTTTTAATGATGGGTTTAAATTTAATGTCGATTGAATAAATTAGACCTAAGGGCCAATTTTTCAATAGTCAGTTAAGCAGTCAGTTAGTAGGTACTTAATCCTCAGAAAGAGCAAAATTTTGTTAAGGCTTGGTCTTATTTCAGGAGGCTTGAACTGCACGAGAAACATGACTGTCCTTTTAATTTCTTCAGTAAGATAAAATAGTGACAGCAAAGTGTTCAGGTAATTGCGGGAGTGCAACTCACTTAAGAAAAGCTAACATCTTGCTGAAGTGGGAATAAAAAAAAAGAAATATGATTATTTGACTAGAGTACAATATGGGCAACTTCTCCATTTGACTGTTCGGAAAGCTACTTTTTGTTGGTTTTTGACATTAGCCTTAGTGCCCAGTCGACAATTATAGTTCTACCTTAAGGCTTATATGCTAGTCAGGCAGGCGCGAACGCAGGAAATAATTTCGGGGGAGGGGGGTTTTGAAAAATTTAAGAAGTTTTTAAATATTATATTTTATCGTGAAAAGTCGTAATCTTGACTTGAAGGTTGAAGGACAGTAATGTTTCAACTCCAAATAAAATGAAAACTATTTTTTAAATTACAAAAGTTATTTAAAAAAACAATTTCTTTGAATTGAAACATTACTTGCCACCCTGAGACAGCACAAGATTTTGCATTTTTGTTTTAATCGACAAAATACTAATTATGTATTTCAAAATCATTTGCATACAAATCTCAATGAGTTTATTATTAAGAAAGTCGAAATTAAACTAAAACACTCAACTGTTAGAAGGTTCCTGGTTTCATTTAAATTGTTTTCTGCCGAGAATTAGGATGACATTTTATGATAAATAAATTATTTTGTTCACATTTTGTGGTCTTTTTATGAGCAAATTTCTATTAGTATCGACTGGTATGTATTCAAAGACTTGACTGTTAGATTCCAATTCTTAAGAACTTAGGGCGAGTTCGTAATCGCAGAAATCTGCGGCAGATCTGCCAGTCTGCCCTTAACCCCCCCCCCCCGCGTTCGCGCCTTTAGTCAGGCAATGTTTTATTTTCACAAAGTGCATTTTTCTCAAAGCAGTCTGTGAATTTCATTCGATTCCATAGCAGATAATACAGACAGTACTGAGGATCTGGAAAGAACTCTTCTCTAGACTGCTTAATGGTGAAGAGAGCCAATATACCGCTACTAGGTCATGGACGATGACTTCCAACAGTTCCATTTATCCGACCTAACCGAAGTGGGACTGGCCATATCCAAACTTAAGTAGTACAAGGCTGCTGATGGTGTGAATGGCCTACCAGTTGAACTATTCAAATCAGCGGAAGATGAATTGGTAAGGAGCATACAACAACTTTTCTGTTAAATTTGGTCGGATGCCCATAAACGAGATGCTCTCTAAAATACGCCAACTACCCAGGAATTAGTCTCTTAAACGTCCGTCGTTTATAAAATCTTGTCGGCTATCCTGTATGAGCGCTTAAAACATTTTGTCAACGATCTTATCGGCACCTATCAGTGTGGTCTTAGGCCAGGCAACCGACCGCTGGTCAACCGACTAAGTTGTCAGGGACTTTGTCTACCTGGGCTCCGCTATAACTAAGTAAAATGATATCAGTGGTGCACAGATCAAACGAAGAATTACTCTTGCCAAGCGCTGTTTCTTATTCGGTCTAGAAAGGCATTTAAGTAGTATAAGTCTAAGAGCTGGCTACAAAAAAAAAAGGGAGTCATCGGTACACGATTGATTTTTACTGGAGAAAATCATTCAGAGTAACTGAGTACAGCGGGATTCAGAGGCTTAATGGTATGGGCGGGGGTCAAAGTTATTAAATTTTGGTGACAAAAAAAATTATAAGGTAGGTACATGGATTCTCATAACACAAATATGTTCCGTCCATCGCGATCGTCAAGAAACGTGAAACAAAATGGCAGACGGTTTGCGAGAGGCTAAGTGGCCGGCAGACGTAGTTAAAGTTAAATTTTATTTTGGTAAAAATAAATCAAAAGGTACATGGATACCGATTTTAACATTGAAAATGTTTATAGGCTCGTTTTTCACAAATTATGGTTGGTGTAACCAACATGAATAAAGTACAAATGAATACAAATGAAAATGAACTTTAGCGTAGTAGGGGCATTTTGAGAAAAATTTGGTTGGTGTTACCACAGAAGCTACTAACAAAATTAAAATGAACATATATCTTTGTATGACCCCTTTCACACAAGGAAACTGAGTTGCCGGCGATTTTTAGTTTCTTGGCGAGAAGGGCGTAAAAGGAAGACAACAAATTTCCCCTCACACCCTTCTCGCCTACAAACTAGCCAGTTTCTGGCAACTCAGTTTCCTTGTGTGAAAGCCGTTTAAGCGATGAACAGCGTAGCGTATCGAATTGGGGGTTGGGTGCTTGTGCAATATGCTTGTGCTAAAGAAGAAAGAAGAGAACGAAAGAATGAAAAATAAACGATGACAGAAATAATGAGCTATATGTTTGTAGGTCTTTTATTGGCAGATGATGCAGACTGCAGAGCACAACTACAGCAGAGTATCGAATTTTTGGTTGGTATATTTAAAGAGTGTTGTGGGTAGGGACAAAAAAAAATTTTTTACTAAAAAAAAATTAACTGTTTAATAAAAAAAAATTACTCTTTTAGGAAAAAAAATAGCTTTTCTACAAAAAAAATTAACTGTTTTATAAAAAAAAAATTTACTTTTTTTACAAAAAAAAATTAATTTTTTTTACAAAAATATTAATTACTTTTTTTTAAATTAATTAGATTTGAGCCCGTGAAACCCGAAAGCTTTTTTTAGTTTGTCAACTAAATTGTATACATATTTGCGCCCAGCCCTGACTAGCATTATATGTTCGACGGGCGCCTTTGTGGTCCTGCAACCAACTAGTCTCCAATATTAAGATTTTAACATAGGGTAGAGTTGCCTAATTCCGGCCGTCTCCAGTAGCCGGCCGCCTACCAAAAAATGGCTCGTAATTAGTGAAATAGTAGTGATACTTCTGTGGTTAGAGTTTTTAAAGGGTCTGTCATCTCTCTCCTACTAATTGCAACGTTTTTCGTTCCATTATACAATTATACTAGCTCAGTTTTTACATCTGTAGTTGTGCGATCTCGCCGGCACACGATTTTATTAAGTTTTGTTGTCAAAAACGTTAGTTGGACATTGTTCCAAAATAAGCGTTTGTTTTGAAATATTTGGAAGTAAATGTCTTTTATGCATTTATATTTGTTTATTATGTTATATTTTAGTCAAATCTACTTTAAAAATCGAAAAAAAAGTAATTTTTACGATTTTTTTAAGCGGGCCGGCAATAGGACACACAGAAAACCTCTGTTGCTTATATTCGGCCACCTCGGCCGAAGATAGGAAATATTATTTTTTGTCTGTCACCTTATTTCGGCCCCTTTAAAAACAAAAGGAAAAATACCACAATTTTACTATATTTAATTATTTTATTATAAATTAGGTCCTAACTTATTCACTCTACATTTAATTTAAATTTGCTATACAAAATGGGAAATTAATCAAATTTGTATGAACATTTTAAACAATCCATTTATGAAGAAATTGAAAAACTGCAAAGAAACTTTATTAAAAAACTGTTTTGTCTTCCGATCAAAACTCCAAATTATGCCATATACTTAGAAACAGGCTTACCAAAACTTTATACTTACACTCTTAAGCTTCAAGCCGATTTTATCATTAAAGTTTTGAGATACCCGGACTCTCGGTTGACCAAAAACCTAGTACTTTATGAGGTTAGAAATAAAGATTGGTGGATGGAAAAGTGTCAAACCCTTGGTGTTTTGTATAGAGAAGAAGTAAATATCGATCCAAACAACCTTCAACTTTTAAAAGATCAGTTTTACAAAATCATTCAAAAGCAAGAAGACTCTGTTCGAAATCTCATGGTTGAAGAGGCCTGTCAATCGTTAAGCAGAATAATATACAGCCAATTAGAGTACAATCTCTGTGACGCAAATTATTTTACAGATTCATTTAACTGCAAAGAAATATCCCTTATATGCAGAGCAAGGTGTGAACTTCTAGGTATTAACGGAAGTCCCTACAATGGAAGTTTTAATCAGTTCTGTACTCTATGTAACAAGAGATCCAAAGAAGACTGTTTTCATCTACTAAGCATATGTCCAATCTTCAAGCAATATAGACTGTGTTACTTTGGAAAAGCTGTTTTAACAATGGAGGAGACAAAAAGCATCTTAAACGGATCCAACTGGAAAGGACTTGCCCTTTTTTTTGAAAGAAACCTGTACATTTAGAATGCTGCTTATAACAGAATATTCGTAACTGACATACAAATTAATATAAACTACAAATTTAATGACAATATAGTTTTTTCTTTTTGTATTTTTAAATTTTTTAAATGTTGCCAGTCGAGCTGACGGCTAAGCCAAAGCTTAAAATAATTCATACAAATCTATGTAAATGTAACAAATTTAAATTGTCAATAAATGAATTCTTTACTTACTTACTTACTTTACTTATAACTAAAAACGAAAGTAGGTAGGTATGTTGTTTTGTTATAAGGAAAAAAAAAATAAAATAGTTGAATTCGTAAGTATAGCCTTTTTACTGAGGGGCTGAGAATAGGAAACACAAAGGGTGGAATCAGGATACAAGGGGCCGAAAACAGGAAAATGTGAATTTTTTCACAAAAACAATGAAATATATTGTTTTACGTTAAAATATTATTGTTTTATTTTTGTATAACTCTTAAGAAATCTCTAATGAACTATTTGGCAAATAAAACAATATAAAAAAGCTAAAAATTCAAGGCTTAATCATAAGTTTTGCCGGAAAATTTCGTTAACTCTACCCTACTTCCTTAAGCCAGACATAAAAGATTAATTGAAAAAAAATTATCTATAATTCCATGAAAACTTCGAAAAAAAAAAAATGAAAATCAATTTGAGTTAATGTTCTTGTACCTCGCTAATTGACTTAATTATTCAAAACTTTATACGGAAAATTGATGTGGTACAAAAGTTGTAATTTAAGAATCTTGGTACCTAGCATGTTCTCTACATATAGTAGAGGAATAAATAGTCGTAGAATAGAAAATTTAAAATTTAGTACTTTTTAAGTTATGATTAAAAAAGTTGAGCATTTTGTGACACCGCATCGGACAGGTACAATCGTTCCTAATTTTATTTTTTCTTGAATTTCAATGAAATAATCTATTTTGTAACTCGTACCACTGGAAAAATAAAGTACTAGACAGTAGAGGCCTCTTATAGTCACAAGAAGATGAGAGTTAAAGTTAATTTTGATAAAAACTCTTTTGCTAGGTTTCCACTTTCTTTGCTTTTTGTGTGGGTAATACCCACCCTGTCTTGTCAAAGTGTGTCAATTTGCGTCTTTCAATGGCAAGTGGAAACCTAGCATTAAACACGAATCAAATACTTGCCTTTTATAGAGCAAGTTAAGAAAGTTATCAATACTAGCTAGTAACATTTCAATTTATAGCTTATAAACTAACTAAATTACATTTTGTGAACAAAATTTCATGAAGGAACTTATTCCCCAGAAACCAATTTGTCTAGCATTAATATTAAAAAAGTAGCAATAGAAAAACTTTTAGTTTAAGCAACAATAACAATCTTTAGAGCTTCGGACGTCAGCATCGAAGTTCCTTCCCCAAGTCCGCAACTCGTAGCTACTGATGCCTTGTGCCACATATAATCAGCCATTATTAGGCCCTTCTTCTACTTCACCATCACCATCTCCGCACCACCGGTTGGACGGTCGAAGAAACTTGTAACACACAAATGGACACCACAAACAAATCCTGTGTCGTCTGTTGGTCCTTAGTCATCCTTTAGTTTAGGCGCATACTTCATCAACATGAAAAGGTGGTCCAATTTGTCTTCTCTTCTTATTCAATAATAATAATTTTCGATATTTAACGATGGAGAGGTTGATCGTTTATACTAAGAAGAAACGATAGACGTATCTACCACAAAAGACGATGTTATGTTAAGGAACAACTTTTCAAGCTGGCAAAAAACTAAACGGAGGAATTATGTACCGCACCACTCGAAAAGAACAAGTGATCCAATCAAGCGAGAGTGACAGATCTGATGTTGTCCCCACCCCCATCACATTCTGGTGGTGGCATCTTATTTTTCTTGAATGGAAACCTCTCGTTTTTTGGGAAAACCTTTAACAATGCTTATCAATGCGAGGAAAAAGATGTGAAACCAAAAAGTTTTTTTTTTCAACTAAAAAATTTGCTAATACCTTTGGTTGGAAGAGAAAAGTTTTGTGCCAGAGCGTTTATCGTGTCATAGACTTTTTTGCTGCTGCTGATGCTGTTGTTGTCTATACTTTGAGAAACACAGCTTCCCCCTCTATAGCTAAGATATATAGACTTTGCCGTACGCTAACGATGCTTTTGGGAATTGCCAAGG